>FYEU01000308.1:653558-848049 GCA_900188575.1 Geosmithia putterillii | reverse complement strand
CCTCAGGATAGCATCACGTGCTGGATACCGCCACACCTCCGTCATCTTCTTCTCCAACTCTTTCAAGCGCTGCGCTGCCTTGAGGAAGCTCACCTGATTCCTTGTCGAGAGACTCACCCAACCATCGGCAATCATCTCCTGGGCTTATCCTTGCTTGCTCCCTGGATCACCCGCGCCGCGAGTTTTATGCCGCCGCCGACTCATTAGACTGTTGAGTCGAGCTGGTCGCAACGGCACCCCAGCTACTATTAAACATTCCCACCCCGCTGCCACCTAACGTCCGTACCCCAAAAAAAGAAACCTCCACATCCCATCCGTCAACGTTGCCAACAGGCAACGGCCATTCAGACAACCCAACGGCCAAAGGCCACGCACACCCACATACCCCTCAAGAATGAGCTCCGCTTCATTCAAGTCGGCCGGCGCCGCCGCAGCAACGAGGCCCGCCCCCATACCCTCGAGCAACACGAACCCCCTCCTGGAGAAGGTGCATGCGCGCACCTCGACGCCCGACTCCGAGGCCCTCGCCAGCTCCGATGACGAGGGGGGCGACCACCGCCTAGGAGCGCCGGGGACCGGCGCAGATGCCTCGTCCTCGTCCGTCATCGGGCACCCCATCCACCCCCCCCACCAGAAGCCCATGCGCCGCTCATCCTGGCTTAACGACACGTCGTCATCAGCATCTACGTTTAGCCGCCCTCGGAAGTCGTCAATTGCCAGCGGCTCCATGTCTCCGACGGCTTCGAATCCCAGCACGCCCTCGGCTGAGGCCACGACACTGCCCTCGTCTAGCTCCGCCGCAAGCACCTGGGGGACCTCGTCCAGCCTGCACACCAACACATCGAGCCTGCACGCAACTTCGTCCAGCCTCGGCCGCGCCCCTGGCGGGCCCTCCTTCCCCTGGGGCACCGGGATTTGGAACGCCGCCACAGAGCGCAAGGACCTGCCCCAGCGACTCAACGAGGTGCTCCCCTCACCCACTTCGACGGTGCCCACATCGGGCGGCTCCATCTTCGGGCCGGAGCTCGGCCAGACGTCGCCCACCTCAGCCAACTCGCAGATCCCATTCGCCATCCCGCTGCACCCGACACCCAAGACGTACCGCTCGCAGTCATACTCGGTTGGCCAGATGGAGGCTGATCTCGGACTCGCGGGTGCACCCCCCGGGACTGCCGCGTCCGGATTGCGCAGCGGCAGCGTGTCGGCGTCGGTGTCGGCAGGTGGACCCCCTCGCCATCACCCGGGTCTACAGCACCGCCCGTCACGGCCCAGCATGCTTAGTGAGATGGCCAACGATGGGTCTATGCTGGGCAAGGTCAAGGAGGTGGACGATGATGACGACGGTGCCGACGACGAGAGCATCTCCGAGTCCATGCAGGGCTCATTCCACCGCAGCTCCGAGGCCAAGACGATTGAGATGCTGGCCCGCGAGAACGCTATCCTCCGCCAGCAGCAGTACAACCGGATGAGGCCCCGCGCCTCGACGGGTGCCTCATACTTTAACGCTGCTGGTGGAAACGGCTACTCGCTCCAGGAGTCAGTCCCCGAGGAGTCGGACTATGCCGTTGATGAGCTGGATGAGCTCAACGAGCTCAACGAGCTCAACGAGGCGGGCCCCGGCACCGCCGACCTGTTCAACAGCGGTGCGCGAGGCGCCACGGGCAGGCGCATGAGCGAGTATTCGGGCCCGCAGTTTCGGTCGCCATTTGGAAATGGCGACGCCGCCGGTCCCCGCAAGACGGACAGCATGTCCAACAACCTCAAGAAGGCGCTGTGGTCCACGCCCGGGCTACCTATCAACGATGCCTCTCAGAGTCGTCGCCACTCATTTGCCAACATGCCCACCCGCCAGGGGTCTATCAGCTCCGTTGCCAACAACGACCAGGGCCTCGACCTCTCGGCACAGGACGGCCACGGCCAGCACCAGCTGCACAACTACCTGCCCTCGAGCTACGGGGACCCTTCGGGCCTGTCTGCTGCGTCGTATGCGCAGCACCAGCAGCTGGGTCAGCATCAGCAGCAACAGATCTTTCACAACCCTTTCCAGTCCCAGTACGGCCAGCAGCAGCCGCAGCAGCAGCAGCAGCAGCAGCAGCAGTTCCAGGGAAGCACCGCGCACCGCGCCCCTTCCCCTCACCGCAACCTGTATGCCATGGGTCAGCCGCGGCACAACCAGCTTCTGCACGTGGTGCTCTTCAAGTGCGCCCGTGCCGACGTCTTCTACATTCAGGAGGGTACAGGCCTAACAGTCAAACCGGGCGACCTGGTCATTGTCGAGGCTGACCGCGGTACCGACCTCGGCACCGTGGCAAAGGACAATGTCGACTGGCAAATGGCCAAGGAGCTGAAGGAGCACTACGCGGAGGAGCACTACAAGTGGCTCATGATGTACTCGCAGGGTGCTGCTGCTGCCACCGCGCAGGACGGTCCCGGTGGTGCAGGTATGGGCGCGGGACTCCTGGCCGCTGCATCCGCGTCGTCGTCAAACAGCGCGGGAATGCTCCAGGGAAGTGCAGTGGGAGGCATGGGTCCTGGACCCGCCGGCGCCCCCGTTTCTGTTGCTGCCCACCATGGACATCATGGACATGGGCATCCTCTCCAGGAGCCTAATGCCGGGGAGCTGAGGCCTAAGCTTATCAAGAGGCTGGCGCAGAGCCATGAGGTGCACGCCCTCAGGGACAAGGAAGGCCAGGAGGCCAAAGCCAAAAGGGTTTGCATGCAGAAAGTCAAAGAGCATGGGCTCAATATGGAGATACTCGATGCAGAGTTTCAGATGTACGTTTCTTTCATTCCGTTACACGACTCATGCCCCTCCAACGCTGCTAACGTATCCATCACAGGGACTGGAAGAAACTCACATTCTACTACTTCGCCGACGCCTACATCAATTTCAACTCTCTTGTCACAGATCTCTTCAAGATCTACAAGACACGCATCTGGATGTCAGCTATCAACCCGGCCTCGTTTGCCAGCCCGACACTCGGTATCCAGGCTCCCAGCGGCGTTGGTCCCGGTGCCGTCGGCGTGAACCGCGCAGGTGGCGGCAGTGGTGGCGGCGGTGGCAACGACCGCCGCCAGCAGCAGCAGGCCCAGCAGCAGGTTCAGCAGCAGCATCACCAGGATCAGCCCCAACAAGTTCAGCAGCCCTTTGGTGTGGGTGCTCCGCCGGCCGCTCCTCGAGGCTTCCGACCGAGTCCCGGTCCGGGACCTAGCGTGCAGGGCTACGGCGTGCCCAACTACGGGTACGTGGAGGGTGGTGCGTTTGGCAACGCTCGCCCCGGCGTGGGCTCTCCCTTTGGCATGGGCCACACTGGTGTTGGTGCCATGGGCATGGGCGGCCCGGCAGGGCTTGACGGCTTCTCCGGGGGTATCCAGCCCCTTGGGTACCAGGTGCAGCAGCGCCAGAGGTTCCCGGCGTCGCAAAGCCCAAACCCGCACTCGCAGCTACCCATGAGCCCGCAAGGAGACTGGGCTGCGTTCCAGGGGCTGTCGCTCAACTCGGGCTAGCCGCCCAACTCGGGACATTTGCCCAGCTACCTGCCTGACGGGAAGAGCGCCAACTAACGCCACGTTGATTTCTCCTTTGTCCTCTTTCGAGTCGGGATATGATACCATTTGTTTGCCCCCTTGGTGGTTTGAGACGGGCCTTTGACGTTTACTGCCATGTTTACGTGTTACTTGTGACTGATTTTCTCCTTCAGTATTGCTTGCAATGTCTGCTTTTATCATGACTAAAGACAGAATGGATGGCAGGCAGGATTTCGTGCGCTCCCTTTTTCATTTTATCTCTTCTTTCACTTGATAGTTTTTGCTCTTTTGGTTGGCCTTTACACACACAAAGATTATAGACAAGAGAGCTCGGGTTACGGCTGTTTCTGATTCTGTTTTCTTTCGTTGTTTACCTTTTTGGCTTGGACTTTTTTCTTTATTATCGAAACAGATGTACTTAATGCAGGATGGGAGAGGCAGAAAAGAAAAGACTTGTTACAAGACGGCGGGGGGCGAAGACAAAAAAGAATGGTCGGTCGGTCGGTCGGTCGGTAGAGACTTGGACTTGGATTGGTGGTATATGAGTCTGTATGGATGCGGCGAATGGATGACTTTGTTTTGGCACATCTGATGCTAGTCTTATTATGAACGTGAATGTGATTTGAGTGAATCTGGTGAGGGGAGTGCGAGCAGAGCGAGGACAGCCCTGGAGACACATCTCAGGTCGAGGGATTCACACGGACTCGGACTCATACTTTATGTGTATCGGCATAATTATTATCAAGGAGAGTGCGAGCGAAACAAGGGGAGCCCCTGGCAGGGCTGCCGGAGGCAGAATTGAAATTGGAAATGGGAGGGTGGTGGTAAGCAGGGAAGGTGCGAGGGATGCGACTGCCACGGATGGTGGTTGTGTTCTTCCACAAACAACTTGGGGGTTCCATTGTTGCACACAAGCGAGTAGACGTATACACTTGCATCTGTTCCAACTGTGGAATGTCTTGGGTCCTTTGTGAAGATGGCCCCCGTTACGAGAAGAAGAGCATCTGGTGGTAAGCAATCACAATTCAAGCCGAGACGACATCTATTTGACCGGGGCAACTGCACAGGAAGCGATACTGCCACGACAGAGGCGTCAGTTGTGCCTCTCAAGAGACCCCGTCAGACAAACAGGGCACCTAGGGGGAGAGGGAAGCGAGATCATGAGGAGGACAGCACCAGGGATGCGAGCAGGTGAGTATACCAGGCCCGCTCATGATAACATCAACAACGGAATGTTGTAGTTGACATCTAGGCAGGTCCTTTTTCAAAAAGGCCCGAGGGGGTAGAAAGTACCGAACCGACGCAGACGGTGCAAAGGCACAGGTTCAAGATGCCTTTGCCGAGTTTATACAGACTATCCGCGAGGACACGGGGTATGACCACGCGGTCATCACGTTGAACGGACCACACATGTGCCACATAAGCTAATCTACTACGGACAGCAGGAGGCCACCCACTGTCAAACTGGTGGAGCCCCTCCGCCAGCATCTCTCAAAGGACCGCTCCCCCGTACTAGACGATGAGACCAACCCAGTGGCCGAGCAGGCATCCCGGATTCTCAGACAGCTCCGCGAAACAGCCGACAGCTACAGAGCCATGACCTCACGCGATAGCACCGTCCGCAAGCCGCTGTGGATGCTGTGGGAGCAGGACGGGCGGCACCTCAGCCAGCTGAATAGGCATGCCGTAGCCACTGCTGCCCTCACCGTCAATGGGCTGGTCCTGTCGGATGCCCAGGCTGGGCTGCCTGCCGCGCAGACCCCTCCGGATAATACTGTGGAGAGGGTCGCATGGGGCTTTTTCGACAACGCCAGGTCTGATGGGGGCCATACTTGGGGAAGGATGGCGCAGGGGCAGGTTGCAGCCTTGGCCGGGTTGCTGGGTGTCCAGAAGGAAAAGTAGAGAAAGGGGCTCTGTGGGTGTAAGTATGCTATAGTCATACTTGCTCGAATATGGCTGCCATCGCTCTCGAACTTATAAATTACATGCTACTACTGGACTGCTTGACTTTCTTGACTGTCAAACTGTTATGGAGCACTCGTACCAAACTGATCGTCTGCAGATGCCCCACCTTATTTTTCGCTTAGTCATTTTCGCACAGAGGGTGAGGGCACGAGGGGCAAAGCCTAGGACACCAAACCCAATAGGGCTCTAGCGCTGAAAGTTTGCCCACAAACCTGCCCTTTTCGCCCGCGCAGTTTTGCAAATCCACCCGAATTTTCGTGCCCTGTCTTTGGCTTTCCCTCTTCCTTGACCGAAACCTCCCCATCCTCCTCACTTTTTTCTTTACTAACCCCCCAGGTCAAATATCCTGAACCGGTACGTCGTCGACCTTGTCTCCGATCCCTTTTCCTCCTTGTCTATTCCACGGCAGAGAAAGGAGCGATTCCGTTCATTGTCTTGCTGTCGTCGTTACTGACTTTTTCCCCGCCGCCGAAACAGTCAAGATGGGTGCCCTTAAGTACGTCGAGGAGCTCTCCAAGAAGAAGCAGTCGGATGTGATGCAGTTCCTGCTTCGCGTCCGCTGCTGGGAGGTACGTTGACACAAGAAGATCCCCCCCGGACGGTATACCAGCGAGCGAGCGAGCAGGCAATTGTCCAATGTCCAATGATTGTCCGAGCGGCGAACTTTTTCTTCATTTTCCATGGAGAGTTGTGTGGGCAAGTGATGGAACAAGTGGCTTGCCCATGGGAAGACTATGCATGTCTCTTCCTACTCTATCTGCCTCGCCTTTCCGTCGTCAAGATTTTGCACACTCTTCTCGGAGATGTCGCCAACGCCGCCGCTGGTATATCAGACGAAAACTGGAAAACCACCATACTGATCCCCTCTCTAGTACCGTCAGCTCAACGTGATCCACCGCGCCTCGCGTCCCTCGCGCCCCGACAAGGCCCGCCGTCTCGGCTACAAGGCCAAGCAGGGCTACGTCATCTACCGTGTCCGCGTCCGCCGTGGTGGCCGCAAGAGGCCCGCCCCCAAGGGTGCCACGTACGGCAAGCCCACCAACATGGGTATCAACCAGCTCAAGTACCAGCGCTCCCTCAAGGCCACCGCCGAGGAGCGTGTCGGCCGCCGCTGCGCCAACCTGCGCGTCCTCAACTCGTACTGGATCAACCAGGACTCGACCTACAAGTACTACGAGGTCATCCTCGTCGACCCCCAGCACAAGGCCATCCGCATCGACCCCCGCATCAACTGGATCGTCAACCCCGTCCACAAGCACCGCGAGTCCCGCGGCCTCACCGCCACCGGCAAGAAGTCGCGTGGTCTCAACAAGGGCCACCGCTACAACAACACAAAGGCTGGCCGCAGAAAGACCTGGAAGCGCCAGAACACCACCTCCCTGTGGCGCTACCGATAAGCGGCGGCTTTCAAGCCGCCCTGCCCTCCCAGCCTTCCTCCTGGGGGGAGGGGCGAGCAGTCCAAACTTCTGGGCTGGTCTGGTCTCTTTTGTCTTTTCTTTCGTTACGAACACCCATGTGGCTGCAAAAATTGGGGGGGAACAAGAAACAAAAATTCGGCGCTTCTCGATGCAGGATTGGCTCGGTCCTTTGGCCGTCTGGTCCTGCCGTCTATACATAGCCTAGGGATATGGGAATCATGACAATTTTCGGTCCTGCCTTCTTACCTTCTCTGTGAATGTAACTAAACAGCGTGACTATGGCGACCATACTGTCTTCGTCACGCAATTGCTCTTGTCACAATACTCCCGAGTGCTCGGTCCATTCTGGTCATGCCCAAGGTCAACCCTTTTCCATATACTCGTTCATCCAAGTATCTTCTCTCAGTTTAGTCGTGCGCGTTGCGTTGGCCGGGCTTATCACGAGAACGCCTCTAGTAATAGCCAACCGTGGATTTGACAACATACTCTCTGTCGTTGCTTTTGTCTATACCTCGACACCAGCTTTCAAGCATCCAGGCTCTAAATCTTCAAAATGAGAAGCTTAGTGACCCAGTCTACTACTAGTCTTCCACCCTGTCTCCATAAGCGCCTTCGTAATCTTGAACTCACACTTCCGCACCTGGCGATGATGGAATCCATAACCCTAGCAGCACCATACTTGACCGCACAATTGGTCATCTTCTTAGTGATTCGGAAATCACTTCCGGACCCATCGAGGAGGACTATGGCTGTCATTTCCCTGCCCCTCCGCATTACACTTTCAGCGATACCCTCGGTGGTTTGGCATTTGCTTCCGCGCTCACGAGGTAGGAACTTCAGCATCTCGGCTGAGTGAGATTTCTAGGTCAGGTGTACAGAGTACGGTCTGCCGTACTCTGCCCCTATACGAGTAAGACAAAGCGACCAAAGCGCTCTTTGGGTGAAGGTGCAAGCGCAAGGGGAATTGCGGAACAGGGTCTGCACTCTTGCGCATTCCACACAGAAGAAGCCCACACGGAAGGTGCAACCAACCTAGGATCCTCCAGGTCCTGACAGTCTACTTTAGCATCATGCGAAATCACACGATATCAATTCTACGTCCGGGGTAGATAAACGGCGACGATCGAAACGGTACGAGTTGCCTTGATCTATGAATAGAAAAGAATATGTCCGATGCCAGGTGAGTCCCGTGCACTCGGCCCGCATTTGAATCCTTTAGGTTGCCGGTTGTGGTTGCCGGGTTATATTCCGCTACTAGTTCTTACCTGCCCGCTCCAAATAGAACCAACACGAAGCAAAGAGCCAAGCGTAGGATTTACACATACATCGATTGACCCACTTGACGATGTCGACATTACTATATTACCAAGGAACAGCCCCGGCAAGTCCCTGATGAGTCGGGATGAGTCGACGTCGACGCTCCACCCGACGATCCCACTCTACAGAGTACGCCGCTCATCGCAAGTAAATACATATACTTCCGACTTTATGGCCATGATAATCATAATAGACGACACACATCTCAATCATTCTCTGCGCTGAGAAACAGCATTACCACTCGAAGAGGTCGAGCCTGAATATTTAGCCAAAAGCATCCAAAATGCTTCTCCCCGACGGAATCGCCAGTCTTCAACGAGAGCGCATCCACCCGCAAACACCTCAGCAAGATGTGCAGACAATGCTGCTGTCCGTCCTGGACGCCACGGCTGCCGGCTTTGCTCTCACCAACGCCATATGGCTATTTAACCGACCAAAAGCGAGCGGCGGGGTGGATGTGTCCGATGTGCCCAGTCATCTGCGCCGGACGCTCAGCACCACGCTCAACTCGTACCCCCAGTGGTGCGGTCTACTAAAGGCCATCGCTGTCGCCGATGACGATAGCCAGCGGATTCATATCCCCGCCGAAGCAGAAAGCTTCCCGGCCCATGGCCGTCGATTTGGTCGCGTGTATAGCCAGTTCGGGGGCGCCGCAGAGGTCGGTGTCGACTTCGCCACTGCTACCAGCCCCCTCACACTGGACTCTCTATACAGGCGCGAGAGGACGAGGGACCAGCCGCTTTGGGACCGCAGTGCAGACAGACTCGCCGATTTCACCAACCCGTGTGATGTAGCGCATGCTCTCCAGTACTCCGACGAGCCCGACGCCGAGTCTGGCCTCAGGAAGCCCCTCATGGTGATTCAGTGCACGACGCTGGCATGCGGTGGCTTCGTCCTGGCCGCAAAGATTGCGCACCCGCTCGCCGACATCTCCGGCCTCGTCCACTTCGTTAAGGACTGGGCGAGGGCCAGCCAGGCCGCCATCGCTGGATCCACCGCGCTCCCTACTCTCAGCCCTGTATTCGAGCCGGCCAGGCTGGACGATGCGGCTGCCGGCGACATTAACAGCGATAAACCGGACCCTACCATCACGAATCAAACTAAAGACTTGCCGCTGCATAGATACGACTGGTGGTCGCCCCCTGGCGCGCCTCCTGCGCCGTTCGTCGGCAAGGAAGATTCACTCACGCCGGAGTGCAAGCCTATCCCCTGGGCGGAATGGGACCGCAGCGCCCCCGTCTCGGACTACACCATTCATCTCACCAAAAAGCAGGTTGACTTCTTGTGGACCAAGGCCGCCGAGGGAGGCGCCGAGACAGGGGGGCTCAGAATCAGCAAGCACGATGTCATCCTAGCCCACGTGTGCTCGTGCATCATGCGAGCCCGCCAGCTTGCGCAGGACGAGGGCCCCGTCCACTGCGACTTGGTCCTCGGCCTCCGCCCTGCCTTAAAGCTCGGAGAATCATTCATGGGATCCCCCATAGTCATGGTCAACGTCGAGATGCGCGGCACGGAAGCCTGCTCGACAGAGGCGTTGGCGCCCATCTCCCAAAAGGTCAGACAGACCATCGCTACCATGGGCAGCCGCGACAGCCTGTCGGCGCATCTCCACACCCTGGCCTTTGAGAAGTCTCCGCAGAGACTGTGGCAGGCTTTCCTCGGTCGCCGTCATATCCTCATCACAACGTGGGCTCGCGCAGGTCTCTACGACGTCGACTTTGGACTGGGATCCGATATCCGATATGTGGATGCCTTTGTACCGAATCTTGATGGCGGCGTACTCATCAAGGAGGCGCCGCCCTCATCTGGAGGATTCGTGTCGGGCTCGAGGCCGTCCTGGACTTACAACGGCGTCGACATTACCGTTCATCTCCGGTCAGAGGACATGGAGCGTCTGTTGAAAGATTCGTTGCTACTTCCAAGCTGTTAATGGATCCGGTAGATATTATAGAAATGAGTAGCCCGATGGCAGTCTTCCCTGGTTGTGCTGCTGCTGTTGCTATTTTCGCGGGCGAGGAGAGAACCGCTCCCCGGCAGGGCTGCCGGAGGCATCTTTGTCCCAAGGAAGTGTGGGTTGACAACTTGACGGCGTCGTTCACGTAGAGAGTAGAAAGGGTCTTCACGAGGAGAAAAACCACAATGGCACTGTTAAGTAACGAATCAATTGTCCCCGCGGGTCACATCATACAACACTAACTTCTGGGGGCGGTGCAATAGAAAAGAAAACAACAGAAAATGTGGAAAAGGAAACCGTGAAGCGGATCAATGGATAAATCATTGCTGTTGCCGTTGCCATTGCAACACCCATCACCCAGACCAAGTCTCCGTCTGTCTCTGCCATAAGTCGCGCCCGGAATTGATCGGGAACGTAAGGCAGACCAGGAGAGCATAATCGTTTCCCATCCGAGCATCGTGATACTCATAACGATGCACGTACGTCGTCATGCGTCTCGTCGGAGCCCGACCTCGAGAGGTCCGGAGAGGGAAAAGGATCGGCTCCACCCACCACCAATGACACATGATAAGAAAAGAAAAAAAAGGAAAAGACGTAGGGAGGAAAAAGAGAGGGAGAACACAAAGACAACAGAGAAAATAAAAGAAGGAAATTGAGCGAGCGAGCGACAAACGAAATAAATCGGGGGGAAATATCTATGGCAGATGCGGTGCGGTGCGGTGCATGACGAGATCGAAATACAGATACATGTGCGTTGCCGCAGGTGACATCACCTGACCGCACTACCCCCATAGTGCAGTCGGTGGTAATACCCGAGATGGCACAGGCAACGACGGAGGTAAAAAACGCCTTCTTCCTCTTCTTCTTCTTCTTCAAACTCCCTTCCATGATACTGGTAGTATACACGCAGAGCAGCCGTGCATGCAGAAAAGGGGCACGGTTGGTGCGAGGTAGGATGGAGGAATGCGAGGAACCACCTCAGGGGCATCCATCCCCAAGGGGTCGTGGTCGATGTGGTCTTTTCTTTTTCGGTGTGTAGTTGTTTCAGACAATACAGCAAAGAAAATTCGTGTCAAGATGGTCATGGTGTCGTTACCGTGCTGCGTAAGGAAATGAAAATGAAGATTGGGAAAGTCCCAGATCAAAGTGAAGCGGTTCGCGAGTAGAGTACAGTAACAAGCAAGTCGACTGGCAGCAAGCAAAAGCGACGATGTGCTCGAGGGAGTGTTGTAGTTTTACATCCAGGGGGGTCCGGCGGCCTGAGGCGACTGGTTGGCCGGCGGGGCAGACCCGTTGAGGTTGTTCTGGGCACCTCCAGGGCCACCGGCGGAGGGCACGCCGCCACCGTTCTGGTAGGGGTTCATGGCCGGGTCCAAGGGCCCCTGGCCGTTGGGGATGACAATGTTGCCGCTGCTCGCCGACAAGCCGCGAGAGTGGCCGCTGGTGGACGGACGGAGGGGAATCTGGCCCTGGCTGTTGTCGGCGGGGGTGGCTTGACCAGACGACGTGACGCTGCCGCGGCCGTCGAAGCTCGTAATCTTGGCCTGGATCCGGCGCCCGTAAGGGGTGTTGCGAATGGACGGGAGGATAGGCCGGATGGCGTCGACAAGGCGCTGCTTCTGCGAGGGGGTGGAGTAGTCGAGGGCCGTCTGCACGACATAGTTGGCATACGAGTCGCGGATGAGACGCTCAATCTCCTGAGGGCTGAGCATCTCTTCGGCAATCATGTCCCTGGACGGGGCCTCGGCGCAGCGCAGACACTTCTCGATGACGTTGGAGCTGAACTTGTGGCGCGACAGCTGGCTAATGCAGCCCTGGAACATGCCCACAATGGGCTCCGTGAAGGTGGGCTGGTTCAGGTCGATGATGTACTGGACCACGTAGTTGCCAAAGGGGTCCTGGACGAGGATACGCGAGTGCTCAGTGATGCGCTGGATGAGCCAGAGCTTCTGCTCGCCCGAGGCGTGGTCGATGCAGCGCTGCAGAACGCAGCAGCCGTGGCGGTGAGTGCCTACCTCGATGCAGTTGTTACCAACGGCATCAAAGATGAACTGCGAGTCGGGCGGGGTGAGCTTGTTCAGGCATTTCTGGATGACGTGGTTTCCGTTGAGGTCCTGGATGAGCTCCACGACGCGGAAGCGGAGAGCCTCGATGATGAGGTGGACCTGCTGCGGAGTACCAACGTACTCAATCATCTTCTGCAGAGCACGCGTGCCGTGCGTGTTGAGTGCGATGCGCACCATGTCCTGGGATGCGTTCTGGATCAAGACGGTCCTCTCGTCGTCGCTGCAGAATTCCAGAAGCTTCTGGCACAAATAATTACCAAAAGGATCCGTCATCAGCTCGATGACATGCTGGTTCGTCTCAAGCCAAATGAGGTGAACATGCTCGGGGTTGCGCTCTTCCAGCTTCTTCTGGAGGTAGCGGCATCCGTGCTGGTCCTTGCAGAGATCGTAGATCTGGCCGCGGAAGGACTCGATGGGCATGTTCTGGTAACGCGACATGGCTGAGAAGAATTAGCCTATGCAGATGATTGGGTGGGGCAAACAAAATTCAGCTTTGTATGTTGTCAGATGGTACTCACCTTCGCTATCCATCTGGCGCCGGTTCTGGATGACGCGGGCCTGGCTGTCACGGTTCTGGGCACCCTGGTTGTAGGGCGTCGCCGGGGGGTAGCTAGGCGTGAAGTTCTGGCCATTGTAGGCAGCGTTGCCGTTGGCCCCACCGTTGACATTCATCTGCTGAACGCCAGCAGTGAGCATGTTCATCCCGTAGCCCGCCTGGGCTCCGTTGGGGTTGACTGGCTGGGAGTAGCTGTTGGGGGGCGGGTAGAAGCCGTTGAAGGCGTTGACGGGGGTCTGGTTGGTGGGCGAGGGGATCTGGCCGGTCGTGACAGGCACATTGCCCATGCCCGCCGATGTCACGGGGGTGGGTCCGAAAGGTGCAGCGTTGGCATGCAGGGCAGACTGGATAGACTGGAACGGCTGCTGCTCACGGTTGCCGTTGGCGTTACTGTCACCAGAGAGCTCACGGCTGTGGCCACGAGTGGGGACGGCGCCAGCAGGAATGCGGCCCATGCTAGCATTGTGGTTGTGGAAATGCTGCTGAGCGTGGCTGTTGGCGTTGACGCCGCTGCCCAGAGGAGCGGCAGCGGGGTTCCTAACAGTGGGAACGTCATTGGACGAGAAGGAGCTCTGGAGTCTGGGGGGAGACGCCATGATGTTGTTCTGAACGGGGCCATCGTTGGCCATGTTCTCAGGAGCGTTCTCGGAAATGTACGTCAGGTCGAGCGACTGGCGCATGGAGGCAGGTCGGTGACCAAGCGTGCCAATGTCAGCACCCATGCTCGAGGGCGGTCCGCTGATGCCGGACAGGCTCTGTTGAGTTCGGTGACGGTTAATGTGACTGCTCCAGTGGCTTGCGTGTGATTCAGGGCCAGGAGATGAAGAGGAGGCAAGGTCGAGGGCAGCCGAAGACGCAGACAACTGGGAGGGGGTGTAGATGGTCAGATATGAGACGAGAAGGAAAGGGTATAAGCAGCAAGATGCTTATGAGGGAGAGTAGAAGCAGCGGCAGTGGCAGCGGCAGTGGAAGAGGTGAAGGTGCAGGTCAATGAAGCAGCAGAGCACAGGATGTGCACAGCTGAAGTTCATCTGACTTTTCGTTCACCTTTGGGATAGAAAGTGCGTTGAATGAGGGTGAATGATGGGGTGAATGAACAGTTGCGGAAAACAAATAATGAGCACTGAAATGTATGTGCCCAGACGGGCCGCTGCCGGCTGCCAGGTGGAGCCTTGCCAGCTGCTGCGCAGGCTCTCCCTCATAACCCCTACAACTTGTAGGGCCTTGCAATAATACGGATATGGGGGTGGAACATGTCAAAGCACACAAGTGGGGAGGGGACTGGTCCAGGACTGGGCATCGAGTGCTGCTGAAGCTTACCATTTGGTCATCACGGCGCACAAGGGTAGGGAATCGCTCGTCGGTCGCCGGAATGGGGGGCACATAGCCAGACTCGTCGTCTCCAAAGAGGAATCGGGTCACGTTGGTGCCGTCGAGGCCAGATTCGTGAACGCCGTTCCTGGATCGGGATGCTGGCATGGAGTAGCGGTGACTATAAGGATGCATGATGAGTATTGTTAAAGGCTGGAAAGTGACAATGCACACAACGCCGATGTGATAGTGGCCAGGAAGGGTTGAGATGATGCCTCATGGCCGAAGGGCGCGGTTGTGAGAAAGAGCAAAGGGATTTTGGGGGGGCAACGATTAGGGAAGGTGCGCGCAGGCAAGGCAAGATGAAGCAAGCAAGTCAGCAAACACTACTAAGTGAGCCATCATGCTGCTGATGTTGCTGCTATTGAGGTTTGAAGCTCAACTCTCATAATAGCACAATAGCAACCCCAAATGCTAAGAGCTGCAGAATCTGACCCCTTTAACAACCTCGCCGAGCACACTCGAGCCTGGGGAGAGCCAGAACACGCAGATTGCAGGGCAGTAGGGCAAAACGACACTGTCACAGGCGTCGAACAGAGACAGAACAAAGGAGAGCAAATATGAGGCAGGGCACTTACGCATGAGCACTCCTGTGGTGACCGACAGGGTCAGTCCTGAAGGACGAGTCCTCCTTGTCTTCGTCGTCGCTGTTACGGCGCGTAATCGGAACAGAGCGAGAGGGGAGGACGTCGTCCCAGCCGTAGCGGCCCTGCCCGACGCCCGAGGGCGGAGACATGAGCTGGGAGCCGGACCTGGCAGGCCGGTTGTGGAACCCGGGGGGGGAGGCCAGGCTGGACATGGAGTAGCGGCTGGGCCGGGAGAAGATGGAGGGGAATCCCGAGTTGTGCTCGGGCGGCGTGGTAGGCTCGGACTGGTGGCCGTGGACACGGACGTCCTCCTCCATCTGTGCAAGCTCGCGGGCTTCGCGGCGGAAGTCTTGATCAAGCTTCTGCATCTCGAGCTCGAAGCGGCGGCGCTGCTCACGAATCCTCTCATACTCGAGTTTCTTCTTCTCAATCTGTTCGGTTTGTCCAACATATCAGCCTTGTTCTTTGCTACCAACACTAGCAGCCAGTCCTTCGTCCTCCAACCGAGATAACGACGACGGTCTCGGGCCCGGAAGGCGATGTTCCTTTCTTGGAGGTATCATTATTCCTCGTCGGGGGAGGTGAGGGTCTTGTTCGGGAAATGACCCAGTCGTCGGTGGAGATGCCGTGGGGGGAGGGGAGGGGGGAGACTGTCGGTCAAGGAACCACGTACCAGGTGCACCTTATGATAGGCCTGTCACGCCCAAGGAGTCAGCCAGGAATTCTACTATAAAGGACACGGAAGCAGACAACCCCCGAGCAGCACAACGGAGACCACGAAGATAGTTCCCATCGCCAGCTCCTAGGGCCTGGCCATTCGGCAGTCCGCGGGATATACGAGTCACTGGGACGAGGGCTCATCCGCAGCAGCCACAACGATCTGGACTGGCCCAGGCAGGCAGCGGACAGAAGCACGCACGCCTCAAGGACTCGCGGAGAGGGCCCGTGGAGAGGAGAGCACGACTCACGTTATTGTAGTCTTGGGCCGGGTCGGGGCCGCGCTGAGGAGGCGACATGAGGGAGGCGGTGGACAGCGTGGGGATGCGTCCCGAGTCGGTTGTGAAGCGCCTGGGCAGGTTGGATCGCGAGTCGGGGCCTGGGGCGGTCGAGGGGAGCTGCTGATGCTGCTGCTGCGCGAAATGCTGCTGCTGGGGCGTAGGCGGCTGAGGCATGCGCGAGCCATTGCGGGGAGGAGTGACCAAGGACATGGTGGTCGGGTTGTTGGAGTCGTCGCGAGGCGAGCGCTGCGATCGAAAGCGCAGGTCGTCCATGACGGAGGAGGGGATGCCAGAAGGCAAGCTTTGTGCGTGTGCGTGTCGTCGGCACACACAAGAGTTATCCAAATACAACAGCCAATCGAGGGCAACACAAACCCAGGACTGGGGGGGGGGCGTGGGTGAGGAGAGAGTATTACTCGTAATACTCCGTGGTACTCGTACACGAGGAGGAGACAGACACAGGAACAAGGGTACAAGAAAAAAAGAGGGCTGGGGTCAGCTTCAGCCTGTTCCCGGATGCATGGAGTAGCAGCAGTGGCCCTCTTGTCAACTGTAAGCAGGGGTCAGTCAGTCTCTCTCTATCCAGCTCTGTACGCTGTAACCCACGGCAGCAGCCAGGCAAGGATACAGGATACAGGACAGGGGTAAGTCGCGGGGCGGAGTTGAGGAACGGGAGGACCGTGGGAGAGGGAGGGCGACTTACCAAGTGATAGTCGTACAGGAAACGAAGACACGGAAATGGAAAGAAAGAAAAAAGGGAATAGAGAGGAGGGGGAGGGGAAGGAGGAGGAGGAGAGGCGACAGAAACGACGACGACTGTCGATGAGGGCTCGAGGAGGCGGGGTGCTCTGCTTCTCTGCTGCGGCGGTCTGCAGTTCGGTACACGAGTTAGACGAGGGCAAAGAAAAAAGGAAGGATGGGGCGGGAATCTGGGCGTGAGGCTCGACGTCGATTGGGCGGCGGTGGGACGGAGAGGCAGGTGCTGGCGGGGGGGATCTTTGGGATAATTCCACTGGGATACATGTACTCCGTACTCCGTAGGTATTGACTTGACTTGTAGGGGCTGCCAGGTGATTCTAGGGGAGCCTTAGCGGCCTCGGATCACTGACCGTCCTTGGGTGACTACGAGTGCTCGTACTCTCTGTGTTACAGCGTGTTAGTGCCTCCATCCTTCCCCCCGAAAGACGTGCGCGTGCCCGCCCGGCTCTTCATCAGCAGAGGTTAGTGACATGGAGTTACTTGGGCTTGGACTCACTGGTGCTACCTGTACTCCGTACGTTAGTGGTTAGTGCCTGTAGTCATAATACAGGCAGTCCACCAGCTGTAGCGCCTAAAATGGTGGAATTGGCGCCCCTGAACCAGTCGATTTCGGGACATGGATCGGACTCTGTCGGTCCTAGCAATCATACGGAATGCCTTTATTCTCGTCCTCGTACGCGAGTATTACTCGTACAGTAGCCGCCGTCTTCACTGCTTTTACAACTACTCCGTAATACTGTTTGATTCTGTTCAGTCTGTACTCGGGGCTCCCGAAGCTCTTTGCTACCTTCTTGATATTACTACGCTATGAATAAAAGTCGTAACCAGCCACCAATCCCTGTTTCTTCTTGTGTGCAAAATGTCCGCCTCAGGCGGGGCCAGGAATTGCCTCATGTACGTACTGTACTTGCACGGCAATGGCTACTCTACAGGTATTATACATGTATTAATTCGTACTACTCCGTTCATTGAACCCCGCGTAGGGTTTGAGAGGGGAGAGGAAGAGGGGAGAAAAAAACAGCAGAGGCAAGGAAATAATATGTAATACCCTCTGTGCAGCACTTCTGCGCTGCATTGGCATGGAGCGTGCTAACAGCGGCAACGGAGCCATTGACGAGCCACCGATGGACCATCGATGGGCCGTTGATGGGCCAAGCAAGCGTCCCCCGTCCACTTCGATCCCACTTGGCACTCGTCGTCTGAAGAGGCAGGCGCCTAGCAGGACGCGACTGCCCCTCTTTCTCTCCACGTCTGCACCCCTGAAGGCGGAAGAATTGCATGGAACGGCCTGGCATTGGAGTAGCATTGGGGTATTATCATGGAGGACTGGCAAGATGAGCACCTCATGTGAGTACCTCACAACTATCAACAGCCTCTTTGTAGGTGTAGGGTCTCTTGCCGTTGCTTCTTACGCTGTAATACAAAGACATCAAGAACCCTATCCATGGGCATGTGGGATAATACGAGTCGGCGCTGCGTCACTGGTCAGTACCAAGTGGTGGGCAGCAATGAGACAACGCACGTCCGTTGCACAGCTTCACACACACTCACACACAGTTGCATACTTGTCCCCCTTCCTCTCTTTAGGGCATGAAATGCACACATTTTGGAAGTGATGACGACAAGTCCACATCCTCTCATATACTACTTTTAAGCGGTGACTTGGCCAATATAAAACCCCGTCTAATACCGAGCACCTCTACAGATACGGCGTACATGTAATATAGGGCACTCGTACGAGGCGAATGAGTGAGCGCTGAGCACACGAAGTCTCACCTCCCAAGGGGTATTGGGCGCGATTGGCCCACCCTCTGCAGTAGTGCCCGAGCCAGGAACTAGCAATGCTAGTCATAGCAGCCGTAGCCTGGGTAATGAAACCTCGGACCCTTTTTCTTGCTAGTGCTCGTGCGCTGCCCGCTGTGATATTCTCACAGAAAATAGTCCCAGACCAGTATTATTACGGAGCAATGTTGAATCGTTTTTGTTGGCATTGTTGATGTTACCGTCGTTGAGGCTGGCAGTATTCACTCACACTCACAGAACAAGCTCATCAATACACTCATACTCATGCCCATAACATATATTCAGCCTTCGGCACAAAGCCCTACATAACACAACAACCTCGTGATTACTATTTTAACTCACTCTCATGCTTGTCTAGTAAAATACTCTTCCATGCGAACATTATTCTATTCCAGCTCTTTCTATACATGGTAACACCCTCTCGCCTCTATTGCTCAACAAGAGGCGGTGAAGGCCTTCCCCGCCTGCTAAGTCGACGGCGCTGGACCTTGTCCCCACCCCACATGCACAGGCCCTCCGATACTCAGTTTTGTCAGTCCACCAGAGTCCTTTTTCTCGTTGCTTCCACTACGCTGTACACATATTGCTCCATATGACCATATGACTCTGTGACCGTAGTACGAGTACTACGAGTATTGCTGTTGGTTGTATCTCTGCTCAGAGTGATGGATGGGAAAAGCCCGGCTATTACTTGCAGTACGAGTATTACTAGCACTGGCAGAGCCCAGCTTCTATGGGAGCCACCACTCCTGCTCACTTAATCAATGATGATATTATTACAGCGTACCCCAACCTTCCAGCATCCAGTGAGGGCACTCACCATGATCCTCATGCATGGCATACGATACATGTACAACGTAGAGCCGCGAAACACGGCAGAGAGCATGCATACTCTTACATGGGAGAGCTACCCGTCTGTCTGGGACCAATGGTCATCGGCCTCGTCAGCTGCAGTCTGCATCTGTCGTCCCTTGTTTTCTTGTTCTCAACTTACACAGTACGCTATGAGTATCATATTACCTGTAGAGCGTACAGATCCATACCGCCTTTCATAGTACAATGTACACACCCCAAGTCGATTATCCGTATACCCCATGATACCGTGACACGTGGATGACGCTATCTGGGGAATTTGGGAGTCATGCCACACATAGAATGAATCTGAAATTACTGTGAAATGTCAAAAAGAAACATGATGGACGTTGAGAGAACCCTGTTATTGTTTTGGCGGGGCGGAATTATATCATTGGAGTTGAAGTCGAACGAAGAAAAACGAGGTCGAGGTACAGGGTAGTATTTTTTAAACTATTAGCGTGCAGTTTTGGCAGCCTCGTCCCCCACCACTGAACCGACAGTTGACAGCAGCCGAGCCAAGGCAGGCGCAAGGCAATAATGGCAAAGTGTGTAATCGGCCCCACTTGCCCGTTCGCGGGGCACTTTCAACTTTTTCCCAAACATCACCACCGATCATCATCCTGCCCGCCCGTAGTTCGCAATTTGGTCGTGTCGACACTGGCAAGGCTGCGCCCACCTGCACTACCTCAGCCAATCCCTGGAAGCAATAACACTGCTTCTTTTGACCCAGACCTCCTTGTCGCTCATATGCCCATGCGTTTCGCCGCCCGGTGACACTTAAGATGCCGGTGGTGGACGACGGCTTCGAGGCCCTTCTGGAGCCCTTTTACAATGGCAAGAAGTTGACCGACCCCATATCGACAAAGGAGGACAAGTTTCAGCTCCTACCTGCCTTCCTAAAGGTCAAGGGTGAGTCTTCACATTCTACGTCCCCCCTCGGGAGCCTCAATGCTGTTTGCGCAATTCGCTGACCAAGGGCAATGAATCACAGGCCTAGTCAAGCAGTACGTCGATCAATCGAGAGAGAACCCCTCCGCAAACTGACCTTCCTCTTCAACTCCCCGTCTTACTCTCTATATCTCTACAATACTGACCATAGACAGGCACATTGATTCGTACAACTTTTTTGTCGAGCAAGAAATCAAAGAGATTGTGCGCGCAAACCGCACCATCCGAAGCGATGTCGACAGCAACTTTTGGCTAGAGTCAGTTTCCTTGCTTGCTTACCCTCCTGGCATACAATCCTCTCTCACAATAACGATCGAACTCTGACCATGGCCACAGATTCACCGATATCCGTGTCGATCGACCTCGGCGACAAGACTACAACGATGCGAAGACGCAAAACGAAGTTAGCCCCATGGAGTGCCGCCTACGAGACATGACGTACGCCGCCCCCATCCTCGTTGACATTGTCTATATCCGCGACAAGCAAAAAATTATGAGGAGAAATGTTCCCCTCGGACGCATGCCCGTCATGCTGCGGAGCTCAAAATGCCGCCTCAGCGGTGCCAACAACACGCTGATGGAGAAGATGAACGAGTGCCCTCTGGACCCGGGAGGCTACTTCATCATCAACGGCACGGAAAAGGTCATTCTGATTCAGGAGCAGCTGAGCAAGAACCGAGTCATTGTCGAGGCCGACGAGAAGAACAATGTCATCTCGGCATCGGTCACGTCGTCAACGCACGAGCGCAAGTCCAAGACATACGTCACCCTCAAGAAGGATCGCATCCTCCTGACGCACAACGTCCTGGTCGAGGGCATTCCCATTGTCATTGTGTTGAAGGCGCTGGGAGGGCTGTCTGACTACGAGATCATGCAGCTCGTCGCCGGCTCCGACGGTCGCTACCAGGACGAGTTTGTCATCAACTTTGATGAGGCTACAAAGGTCGGTGTCTTCACGCAGCACCAGGCCCTCGAGTACATCGGTGCCCGCGTCAAGATGGGCTCGCGCAAGGCCATGTTCGGCCCCCAGGTCCGCCGCAACAATGTCGAGGAGGGTCTCGACGCCCTGGCCAACCTCGTCATTGCACATGTGCCCATCGAGGGCCTCGACTTCTACCCTAAGGCTATCTACGTCGCCATGATGACGCGCAGGGTGCTCATCGCCGCCCATGACCCCAAGCTGGTCGACGACCGCGACTTTGTAGGCAACAAGCGTCTCGAGCTTGCTGGTCAGCTGCTGTCCCTGCTCTTTGAGGATTTGTTCAAGCGCTTCACCAGCGAGGTCAAGATGTCCATTGATAAGTTCCTCAAGAAGAACAACCGTGCCGTGCCGCTCGATGCTGTTCACATGATTAGCAACCATGCAAACAATATTGGCATGGGCATCAACCGCGCCATCCAGACAGGCAACTGGAACGTCAAGCGCTTCAACATGAACCGCGCCGGAGTCACTCACGTCCTCAGTCGTCTCAGCTACATTAGTGCCCTGGGCATGATGACGCGCATCAGCAGTCAGTTTGAGAAGACGAGAAAGGTCAGTGGTCCTCGTGCGCTGCAGCCGTCTCAGTGGGGTATGCTCTGCCCGTCGGACACGCCCGAAGGTGAGGCGTGCGGCCTGGTCAAGAACCTGGCGCTTATGACGCACATTACCACCAACGTCGATGAAGAGCCTGTCAAGCGGTGGATCTTCACGCTGGACCCGGGCGTGGAGCCGATCCGCAACCTCTCAGGCGCCGAAATGCACCGCGAGGGCAGCTTCGTTATCCACGTCAACGGTACACCATTTGCGCTGACGCGGTACCCCAAGCGGTTCGCACACCGGTTCCGCACAATGCGGCGCCGCGGGTGGATCTCGCCCTTTGTGAGTATCAACATCAACACGCACTTCAACGCGGTGCACATTGCCACGGACGAGGGCCGCATCTGCCGACCGTATATCATTGTCAAGAACGGAAAGCACAAACTCAAGGCCGAGCACCTGCGGCTGCTGCAGATGGGCAAGGCGACGTTTGACGATTTCCTGACACACGGCGTAGTCGAGTACCTCGATGTCAACGAGGAGCAAGATGCGCTGGTGACTATATACGAGGACCAGATCACCAAGAGCACGACGCACTTGGAGATTGAGCCCTTCACCATCCTGGGCGCCGTGGCGGGTCTGATTCCGTTCCCCCACCACAACCAGTCGCCCCGTAACACGTACCAGTGTGCTATGGGTAAGCAGGCCATCGGCGCGATTGCCTACAACCAGTTTAACCGCATCGACACGCTGCTGTACACGCTAGTGTACCCGCAGCGGCCAATGGTGATCAGCAAAACGATCCAGCTGGTCAACTACGACAAGCTGCCCGCTGGCCAGAACGCCACGGTGGTGGTCATGTCGTACTCTGGCTATGATATCGAGGATGCTCTCGTTCTAAACAAGGCGTCCATCGACCGCGGCTTTGGCCGCTGCCAGGTCTTCCGCAAGTACACGACGGAGCTACAGAAGTACCCCAACGGCCGCCGTGAGCGCATCGGCGGCCCGCAGGATGAGATTGTCGACGACGAAAGGCGACGCATCGCCAAGCACGAGGCACTCGATGATGACGGCTTGGCGAAGGTGGGATATCGCGTCAAGGCCGGCGAGGCCATGGTCAAGAAGGAGACGCCCGTCGACCAGACAAGCACGGGTATCGGGCTGGACCGCGGGCCAAGCGAATTCCGCGACTCGGCCGTCTCGTACCGCATCCCGGACCCGGCCTACATTGATAAGGTCATGATATCCCAGACTGAAAAGGACTCAACGGTGATCAAGGTGCAGACGAGGCAGACGCGCCGCCCCGAGCTTGGCGACAAATTCTCCTCCCGTCACGGACAGAAGGGCGTGGTCGGCATCATTGTCGAGCAGGAGGACATGCCCTTTGGCGACAACGGCGTGACGCCAGACATCATCATGAATCCTCACGGTTTCCCGTCTCGAATGACGGTGGGCAAGCTGCTCGAGTGTCTGACGGGCAAGGCGTCCGTCCTTTCGGGTGACAAGGACTACGGATTTGGCGATGCCTTCCGCTCTCACCCTGTTGACGATGTGTCAGCTGTCCTGTTGGACCACGGCTTCTCGTGGGAGGGCAAGGACTACTTCACCTCTGGATTGACGGGTGAGCCGCTCGAGGCGTACGTCTTCAACGGCCCTATCTATTACCAGCGCCTCAAGCACATGGTGCAGGACAAGATGCACTCGCGTTCTCGTGGCCCTCGTGCCATTCTCACCCGCCAGCCCACCGAGGGTCGGTCGCGTGATGGTGGTCTGCGTCTCGGAGAAATGGAGCGTGACTGTCTCATCGCTTACGGCGCGTCGCAGCTTCTCCTGGAGCGTCTGATGATCTCGTCCGACGGTACGCAAATTGACATTTGCCAGAACTGTGGACTGTTTGGCTACAAGGGATACTGCCACTCGTGTTCGAGCACGCGGGATGTGACCAAGATGACGATGCCGTATGCCGCCAAGCTACTGGTGCAGGAGCTCATCAGTATGAATGTCGGAGTGAGGCTGCAGCTCGAGGACGAGTTCCCGCATCCCAAGTGAGGGAGTGTCTGTGTGACTAGATGATCCCGGACGAGAAAGACAATTACATCTTCTGGCGTATAGAGTTGTGTGTATTTTTCATTGCTTTTATATATGTGCATCGATGGCATTGGAGAGGAAAAAATAAATAGAACAATGTATCTTTTCTTATTATTCAAAAGAAAGAACGTGTACGTCGTTATAGTCCTGGAGAGTCATCATGCCTTCTTTACGGCTACAAGGCCCGCAGGCGTTATGTTGAACCTGACGGCTCCCTGGGTCCCCCGTCCCGAGGCCCGTGTATGCGGTGCAAAGACGACCTTCATGTACCGTTTCCACGTCCTGAGCGTGGCTGCCGCGTCTGCCACACTGTCGTAGTCGTCTTCATGCTGCGTGGCATCGTCGGCCGTGATATGTGGGGCTAGGCGCCTCGGCTGCCCGTAGACGGGGTACTTGAAGAGGGCGACGCGGCAGGCAATCTGGGTGGTCCAGACGAGGCCGAGGCTGGGGTTCTTGGGTGCGAGCGAGGAAGTAGGATCGTCGCCCCAGCCGGTGAACCAGCGCTGCTGATGGTCCAGCGCCAGGACAGGCGGCGGAGGGGTGTCCTCGTCGGGGGGGTTGAAGAGGGACGACAGGGGCAGGGAAGAGGACATGTCTGAGCTGCTGTCGGGGGCCACGAGGGGGGCGGTCCTGGTGCTGCGGGAGGCGAGGGGCGTATCTTGGGAGCGGGGCGCGAGAGAGACGGGCGGACGCATTGAAGAGGAAGACGAGGAGGATGAGGAGGAGAAGCGGTCCGAGACCTGGTTGGCCACCACGACGGCAAGGTTGTGCCGACGGGCCAGATCGCGGAGCAGGGCGCCGAGGCGGACGAGGTCGGCACTGCGGGCGGCCATGTTTAAAACGCGATGCGCCGAGGCGGCAGCGGCGGCGGGGTCATCGCCGCGATCAAACTCAGCGCGGTAGTTGGCTGCGATGGAGTCGATGACCACCAGACCCACGTCGTACCGATCTATCAGGACGGGGAGCTGGTACTGCAGAATGTGATCCTGAGACTCGAGGTCTGCGAGGACGGTGCAGCGGATGTTGTCCGACGAGGGGGGGCCAATGGCCCCCGTCGTGGCTGCGGCAGTAATGTCACTGTAGGAGGAGGAAGCAGCAGCAGCAGCAGCAGCGGCGACGAGAGTCTCGTTGGAACGCAGCATCTGTACGAGCCGTGTGGTCGGCAGCCCGGACTCGGTGGAGATGTACAGGGCCGAGCGGGACAAGCCGTGCGGGGCAGGTAGTTGGACGGCCAGGGATAGCGAGAGGAGAAACTGGGTCTTGCCGACGCCGCTCTCGCCGACGAACTCGGTGATGCGGCCTGTCGGGACACCCCCGCCTAGGGCGGCGTCGAGGTCAGAGTCTAAGGTGCTGATGCATGGCGGCGAAGCAGGCGCTTCTGCGGCTGCCGACGGGGATGCTGCTGGTGACTCTGCTGCTGGCGGCGATACCGGCGGGGGGTGTTGGTCGGTTGTTCTTGTGCTGGTGGGGGCCGTGAGTTTCCTGGGACCTCCTAGGTCATCGGATAGGCGGGCCTGGATCGCCGCGACGAGACGCTTGAGGTCGAGGATGGGTAGGCGCGTCTGCTTGGCAATGTCGCCCGGGTGCAAAGTCAGGAGGTCGGTTGTGGTGAGGTAGTGGTTCTCAATGGTGGGGAGGAGGGCAGCGAATCTGGCAGTCGGAAAGGACGGTAGGATGCGGGCGAGGTCGGCCATGGCCTGGAGCCAGCAGGGGGTGTGTGTCGATGCCCGTGAGTATGGGTATGGGTATGGGTATCAGTCAATAATATTATGCCCGGGTCGTGGATCTGGGCTGTGGCCCGAGAGGCTATAATGGCTTCTGCAATGGGTATGAAGACGTCGGCATGTTTGCTGAGCGAGTTGCGGGGAGCCAGGCCAGAGCAATTGTTGGTAGCGATCGATATGCTGCGTGTGCTCTACGAGGCATCAAGATATCTTCGCGCGCGTCGTCAAGGCGCGTAGAGAGCAACGGTTTGGTGGAGCAGCATGACGCGCGCGTGGAGTTGACGAGGTACGTATCTTGATCTGTCAATCTGGATTCTGTCCGGAGTACTCCGTACTACTAGTTAGTAGGTATTACGAGCACAGCACAGGCGCGCGCACTTTGGCACTCTGCTGGCAAGGCTCCACTGTCAGATACTTGTACAAGGGCGGCTTTCTGGTCGCATACCAATGTAAGCACTGCCTGCGTGCAACGGAAATAGATGGCGTTGAGGATGGAAAACAAGTTGGAAACCCGGCAATGATGATCGCACTTGTAGGTTGGTAGGACAGGGAAGAGGTTATTGCTATTAATATCTGTGTATGTAAGCTGATGTTGATCGTGGAGTTGATGTTGGCAGTTGCGGTGTGAGGGGGATGTGCTGTACGAGGACGCTGTACTCCGTAAATACGCTGTAATACGCGTAGAAGCCCGAGATGGAGCTGAGACCGCGATTACACGCAAATGCTGGGCCCAGGCTATATTAATATGTATAGCGAGTGTCAAGCCAGTTGAATCATCGGGATTTCCAAGTGTCGTGAGAATTACCACCTTTCTCTCGTTCAACGGAGACATGGATAAACTCCGGTATATCTACTACTACTAGGTAGTAGGGAATATCATTATTTACAGAGTGCAGAGTGCAGAGTGGAGAGTGCAGGCGCGGAGGAGAGTAGGAAGAGGCGCAGGAAGGTGCGTCTGCCCAGGATACGATACTTCGTCCGGAAGGTACGAGGCAGATCTGCGAAAATGGCTAGAATAACCGAGCGGAAGGAGCGACAGTGCATCTTTCCGCGTCAAGGAACAAAAGAGGAATCCTTCCGCCTTTCCGTCCTCCGCAACTGCCTCCAATTTCGCTCTGGGGGCCTCATGCGGCATCCACTCTGATCCTTCATCTCTCGGGTTCCAACCACTGCGATCTCTCATATGATTGCCAGCACGTCAAGCTGCAGCAAGAGTCGCATTAATACTGTACCTGTACGGATACTCTATGCAAGTACAATGTATTATACTATCTTTGTGGTCGGCCGCCTCTCTGCTCGCAGCTCACACCGTGGTTGGCCCCGATGCTCCCCCCCACAGCCCTAGACCGGGGCATAACGGTAAGCAATTGCCAGACAACAATGCCAACGGCGACATGGGCTTCCATCGTCTCTACGACTCAACTTTATCAACTAAGAATGTGCGGTATTACCTGCCCTACCAACTGGGCCAGGCGCAACTCTGCGCGTACAACTGCAGTGTACATCCCATACGGGTATGGAACTCCTTACAATGTTTCTCCATCGAGTAGGGAACAACACTCTTGCGAGCATTGTGCCAGTGCGCGCGCATCGTCTATCCTGGCCCCGCCGATATCCTGGCATGGCTTGCAGAAACAATCCAATATTGCCCAGCAAGATCCATTATTACTCGTATGCCGGAGCCCTGCCGCCCTGCGACGCCACCTAGCCTGAGTAACTGAGTTGCCCAACATCAATTGGTCATGGGGCGATCAAGCCACCCACGGCTGAATGCTAGGGCCAGAACAGTATTATTACCAACACTCGGGCAAGCGGCATCGCCGGACAATTGCAAAGAAGATGGAAACTCGACTGAGAGAACAAGGTTCAAAGAACGGTAACTCGGCACTGCTCCTTGCCATTACTGAACGACCGACTTCAACTTGTGTGTACGAGTAGTACTCCGTACTCCATACACGCACTCGTACAAGTACGAGCAGACCCAGACTGGGGGCGGGGGTGGGGATCCGTGGCCAAGACTTTCCAAGCATCAGACGGCATGGAAATCCCCCGACTGCTAGCTGCCAGTGCAGATTACGGGTGGCAGTCTACGGAGTAAGGGTAGCAGTATCATGGCGCTCCGCCTGGCCAGGGCACTCGCTGCACTCGTACAAACATTTCCCATTTCTACGGAGTATATGCATGCTAATAATACTAGTAGTAGGGCACTTTTCTCCGTACAGGTGCTAGTACCTGATTGCTCCTCTTTCTCGCTTCTGGCGGCCAATGCCATACCTGTACGGAGTACGGAGTACATAGCCCATCATATTGCCCGCCGACGGATGCTTATGCTTATGCTTCAAGTCTCTAGCAAGGCACATCGGATAATCCCGTTGTTGGTATCTCAAGAAGGGCTGCCTCGAGGAAGGGGCCCAGGCCTACAATCATCCCGTACTCATACGAGTACGCAGTTCCATGCCGCCCAGCCGTCGTCCTTTGACCGCTACAGAGGCTACCACGATATCAATTATCCACGATATCGATTATCTTGACCAATGCCAACCGTGTGACAAACAAGTCGGCGACTGAAGCGATGCCCCCCACGACATAATACAAGCGTGAGCAATACGCAGTATCAGTACTCGTAGCCGCTCCCAACCGGTTGCGGGTCTCCCCCCCCCCTGGTAGAGTGGGCTTACAACCCCCGGTCGACGGATAGCCACTTTCGACATGGAGAATCAAGTAAATGTACTCCGTACTCCGTACAGCCTGTACAGCGGAGCTCAAGGCTGACTGGCACCGACAGGGCGGCCCTAAGGGCACACCCCTGTCTGCGTTTACATTGCACGAGCGCCTCTCTGCCATTGCTATCCCACCGTGTAAGTGAGGGTCTGAGAGGCTGGGCGCTGGACCCTCAAGCCCGGCCGTTTCCCGCTATTAGAAACATGTTTCCCTCTTCTTTCACTCCTCGTCACTCTTGCATGTTTCGTTTCTCCTTCTCCTCTCGACACATCCCTTCCTATTCTCACGGTGCCGCCTTGCTTTGCCGGCTTGTGTAAAAGACGGCACAGGCTAACACCCATAGAGTGGTGTCAGAGAAGACTGCACGCACACAAGATCAAGTCTTGTACTTATAAACACACACTTACTTCGCACAATGAAGACAGACACAGCCATAGCCGTGGCCGCTGCCCTGTCCGGCGCCAGCGCGTCTCGCATAGTTCGTCGGGAAGCCGCGGCTACGAGCACCGCCAACTATGCCTCCGACGGCTGGTCGCCTAGGCCGACACCTCCCCCCGGGGGATTCAACCTCGTGTCCGGTAGTGTGCACCTTGGAAAGCGCGCCAGCTCAGGAGAACTGGGTACGACGGCCCTCATCGCCCCTGACAATGTCTGCGGGTACATCTCTGGCCGCCCGGGCGCGGCATACTCGTGCGGCGCCGACTTCACTTGTGCCCTGATCACAGCGTCGTCGACCTTCAACGGCTACGTTGCCTGCTTTGACGAGACAAACTTCGGTGCCCGGATCAACTGTATCGACTACAACTCATATTACTCGTCCAGCGCCTGCCTCGACGGCTGCGACGTCGATGCCTTCACGCTGAAATGGTATGGGACTCCCCTCTCCATCACGGCAGACTCCTACTTCTTCTCTTCTATTCCCACGAACTAACACGCTCCCTCTCTTCAGCACCGACAGAGGCATGCCCTTCTGCAACACCATCTCCTTCTCCTCCGACATCTTCGACTTCTGGTGCAACAGCCTCGATGACAGCTCCGTCCGCTTCGCCACGACGGCCTATTCCGGCGACGACCGTACCTTCTCCGACATGGTCCTCACGGCTTCGGACGAGACATCAGCAGCAAGCGACGCGGCCCCCCGCCCCACCAATGCGGACGACAGCAGTAGCACCAGCACCAGCACCAGCAAGAAGAACAACGACGATGATGGCAACAAGACCCCCATTGGCCCCATAGTAGGCGGTGTCGTGGGAGGTGTCGTGGCCCTTGCCCTCGTCGGCATCCTCGTCTGGCTCATCATCCGCAACAAGAACAAGAAGAAGGCTGCTGCCGCCGCTGCCGTCGGCGGCACTCCTCCTGCTGGTGCTCCTCCCCCAATGTACCAGCCCGTCCAGCAGGGCGCCTACGTGAGCCCCCACCAGAGCTACTACGACCCCAAGTTCTCCAGCATGGCCGGCTATGCCCCGCCTACGCAGCAGCCACAACAGCCGCAGCAGCAGCAGTCCCCGCCGCAGCCGGGTGGCTTCTACCCCGTTAGCAACGCGTCGCCTCCCCCGCCTGGTGCCGGACCCAATGGATCCCCCACAATGTCCTACGTCGGGCCAGGAAGCACCGTGTCCAACCCCAGCCAGGGGTACGTCTCTGGGTTTGCGGGCCAACCCTCTCCGCCGCAACCACAGGGACCGCCGCCCGGCCAGCTGGGACAGCAAGGATTCGTACACGAGGCGCCGAGCAAGCCAGACGAGACGCACAGGGGGGGTGTTCATGAGCTGCACTAGCTGTGTGTCACTCGTCGGCTTGGAGATGGAGGAAGGAAAAGGGGGCTGGATTGGGATTGTGGGACTGTTATGCTGGATGCATGGGTTCATTTCTTCTTGGCAGCGCGTTCATTCATAGGCGTTGGCTTGGTCTTTGGTTATAATACACACTCATTCATGGGCATATGTCCAATACTATCTGTCATACTGGTAATACACTCTGTGACTAGATATTCAGAGAAAGAGCGTTTGCGATACAGGGAAAAAGGTATTGACGTCGAGAGTATTGCAGTACAGGCTGATCTTCAAAACATGACCATGATGCACGATCCAACCAAGGAAACAAAGATGACAAAGACATCCTAAAAACACCATATTCGAGTACATTCTGCATTCAACGCGACAGCTAATAATCGCTCAGGTGCAACTTCTTACCCACCTCACGCCGTCTAGCCTGCACTGCCGCTCGTTCAGAGGGCTTTGTGTCGCTGTCCTCGTACTTCTTGTCCCGGGCCTTGAGCGCCTGGAGGAGCATGCCTGCGTCGAAGAAGCCGTCTAGAAGGAAGGGGTTAGTACTTCTATCACCATGGAGTAGAAAGAAACAGGAAAGAAAGAAGGAAGCCAAGAGTGACAACTTACATCCACCCAACTCATCGTCGTCCTCGCTGAGCGTGACACTCTCCTCGGTGGGCGTTCTGGTACCGAAGCTGTTCTGCTTAAACGGCCTTGTGGGGTCCGCAGTCACAAGTCTGCCCCGCGACCTGAGCCGAGAACTATCCTTGGCTCCCCGCGACGACATGCCGTTCTTCTTGACGACGGCGTTCTCTGCCTCGCGTGCGCGCGAAGCTTTCGCGAGCGACGCCTTGCGGTTCGTGACACGCAGCATTCGTCGTACCTCGAGAAGGTACGACTCGAGTGTGTCGAGGAAGCGGCGTGTCTGACGGTGCTTGCTGGAGACGCAGATGGAGATGCCCTCGTCCTTGATTATGTAGCCGATGCCGAAGCCGTCGCCCGATGTAGGGCCGAAGCCGAAGTGGCGGAGGGCTGGGTTGCCGCAGTTGGACGTTGACAGCACCGTCGTATTGAGCCGGTCCCACCCCGAGTCGGCAAACAGCAGTGGCAGTGGGACGCTCTCGCGCCCACGAGATGTGGTACTATCGCCACGTTCGCGGCTTGGCTTGACCTCAATTCCATCCATGGTCCCCTGCTGCCCGTTTGAGTCCCTCGTCGGGCTGGGAATGCCGTTGCTTCCGGGACTGCCGACAGGTGGTGGTGACGATGACAGCTCCGACTCTCCATCTATGGGGCTGGACCAGCCGTTGCTGCTGCGGTCACTGCCCGAGCCCGCCTCGTTGACGTATTTCTGCCAAACGCACAGTAGCGCATACAGGTGCCGATCGCACCCCTGGCCCTTGGCGCACTCGCGCGTGCTGTTGACGTGCTTCTGGCATGCCTTACGTAGGGCTTCAAGCTTTTTCTCGGCGGGATGGTCTGCCCAAAATGACTGCACAAAGTCGACCGACTCCTCGGTGACCGGCCGGACTGCCTCGGTGCGCCCGTGGAGGTACACTTTGGTCATGGCAGGCTCGTAGGAGCACTCGACCTTGCCGTACAAACCGTAGTACGCAGCCTGGAAAGCCATCTGCACAAATGCATCAGGTGAGAATCCCATCGACGTAATGAAGTTCTTGCCAAACGAGTCAAACTCGAGGCACTGAAACTCGTTCTGCTCAATGAGATCCGCGAGCCTCGTCTCGGCGAAGCGCACAGCAATGCTCAGCTCGGGAATCATGTCCCACTCAAGCTTGCGCGGCGTCGTGTTGACGTCTCCGAAGCTGCTAGGGTCACGCTTCGAGGGGTCAGGACTCGTGGATGTCCACATGCTAGGTGCCTTGCCGTTTATAGTGCGGGCGAAGCGGAGAATCGTGTCGGTATACACGTCGCTAGCGAAACGGAGAACAGTGTGTCCATCGACGCCCGTGTGCTCAAAGTTGATACCGGCGCTTCCATTCTTGCAGACGATTATCTGGAGCTTGTCGTACCATCGGTTTGTGCAGGTGCCGATCTGCACACCCTTCTCAACGAGACTGGTGCCGCACAGCATGTTCTGGCACAGAGCAGCGACGTTGGGTGGCTCCGTGTAGTCGAGGCAGAGGACGAAGAGGGCAGAGTCGACAATGTTGAGCGAATCCGCGTTGTTGGATGCATACTCCCTGGTCAGGACATCCCGCAGCCCTGACCAAACCTTGCGGTTCTCGGTACTCAAAACTCCAACCGCACCCTTGGCGGCCTCTTGAATGGGGATCTGCTGGGCGTCATCGACAATGGTCTGGAGGTTGAGTGCAATGTCCCTCTCTGTCATGATAACATCCGAGTTGTCATCAAGTACGTCGAACCAGTACAACTGTCCGTGACACATGACAACCATATGCTTAGAGCTGGGGTCCTGCTGGATCTGGCATCCAGCTTCGGTCGGCACACGGGCCGTTCCAAAGAGCCTTGAGAACTGGTACATGCAAAGAGGGGTTCCCTTGACGGAGTCTGGTGGGAGTTCCTCCTTCCTCACGGCCCGGACAAACTCGAGTGACGAGACGACCAGTGATGCCGCCCTAGTGACCTGGTCATTACGGGCCGGGGTTGGATCGTCCGCGAGGAGGAAGAAGGGGTTCAGGTTCAAGACCACAGGGTTGTCGAAGTTGAGGTATGAGTCGTACCCTTTAAATGAATTAGCAGGGGAAATCTTGAGACAGTATGGGAGTGGATCGTACAAAATTGTTCAATATAGCTCGTCTTGCTTTGCGCATACGTCTTCAGCCTCTCCTGGAGATCCGGCCCCTCATTTCGGAGAAAATCTTCGACTGCATTTTGGGTTTCGATGTGCTCTCGTGGAGACTGAAGAGGCTTCAAGGCGGCCAAGTATCTCCGAGTGGTGTGCTCCAATTCAGGGATAGGAAGCTTCGGCAAGTTGTCTTGGGCGGCAAATGTGACACCATCGGGTTGGTTGTTACCGGTGTAGCGGTCCATCGGGACACGTTGGTAGCTCGACTCTCGCTTGAGGAAGTCGGTGGGCTTTGTAAGTTCGGTCTGAGCAGGTACACTCCGAGGGATCTCGTTTATCCGAGGCGGCTCTTGTGCTAGCCGTGGCCCCAGCGGTTGGGGCGGCTCGAAAGATCGAGCTTGAACAGCCATGGTGTTAGTTTACAGAGACTTTGTGGTAATGGTGATTTAGGCGTAGAGAGGCGAGATGTCGGTGCAAATGTTCAAGCCGCGGAGGGCGGTTCGAAAAAAGTAGTGGCAGTCTTGGAGGTAGTAAGAGGGCATCACACTCTATACCACGACTTTGACAGGGTGCGAGGAATACCCGGCTCTGATGATGGTGCTGTAAAGCAAGAAACGGCAGGAGACAAGAGACAAGCAGGGTAAATGAAGATGAAAGCAGAAGAATAGGGTCTAACTAAGCGGGACGCATGGGTGACGGGAAGATGCAACTGATATATGTGGCATGTGATGGGTCCAGGCGGGTTGGGCAACATGGTTCCCCACGCTGCTTATTGGAAACCCCCACAGTTCTGAGGCTGCGAGCACAGCTCCCTTTGATCCGGGACCTATAACATGTCGGCTATTTTGTCTTAGTAGACCGTCGCCCCTCATCCCCGGAGACTTGGCGGACGATGAGTGCGGAGCCGTTTGATCTAGGACTGGGGGATGTGGACCAGTTCCCATGAGGCAGGGTATGAGTTGGGGTGGGGATTCGCCTCTGCGTGGGCGCTGAAGGCACGCGAAGTGCGACTCCGGCCCCTCCGTCAGTCCGGCGCTGCCCCCCGATAAAGCTCTGAGTTTGCTTGTGATGGGCCGGGTCTGTTCGGATGGGCTGGGAACCAATATCATCCAGCCTAGCTGGAGCTCACCAATCGCATCATGTGTGAGGGGGGGGTAATATAGAGTGTGACGTGCTGCGCGAGGGACCCAGAAATGAAAACAGAACGAACGCTTCACTTACTCGTACTCGTGCTCACCAAGGTCCAGGATTTGGCCCGGGGCAGAACGACTCAAGATGGCTTATCGCGTCGACAATATCTTGTCGCGGAGAAAGGGTATCCTATGCTTGCAACCTCTGGCGACGCAAGGGATGATAGAGACAAGTAACGGACCGATGAATTCTAGAGCGTCCTCGTGAGATAATGCCGTTTCGCCTTCCGTCTGCTGACGCACTTTGCCAAGACCTGGGGTATGATCTCAAGGCCACTGATGTTTGTCTCTGAGGTCTGGGTGTGGCACGTATGGCGGTACGAGTACGTCACATTCACCTGGGGCCCCGGCCCCGCCACAGGTCGAGAAGAGAAAGTGGAGAAATTAGCGCGCTTCGGACGACGGGATGTTGCCAAAATCAAACTCGAGGGCTGAAGGAGAGGGATGTGGCTAGGTGATTTGCTGAAGATATTGGACCAGTTGCACCGTTCTCGTCAAACTGCGGGAGGAGAAATGCACAATGGATGTACATCGTGATGGTGTTGTCGGAAAGGAATCGGCGTCTTCTCAATGTGCGATGACAAGTGCGTAATAAGAGTGTGGAAAGGCAGCAACCACGGAAGTGGCTCCTTCCACAGTTGATACCTGCCCACGCTCTCCGCATTCTATAATATATTGTCGGGTTATAACACTCTGGGAAAGAGCAACAGGGTTCTAGGCGTCATCTTCTCATTCCCCGCGAAAAATAAAAGCAGCTATCCATAGTGTTGCATTCTCCTGCTTTCTCTCCACTTCTTCCCTTTACACATTCATCTTCTATTGGAGGCGACATGTTGTGACAAGTCCATCAGCCAAATCATTCATACGCATAATTTAAGCATTTCCATGCATGATGATCTTATTGCTGCTCCAGTCTTCTAATCGTGGAGCGACGAACTGTGAGTGATTATTATCTAATCACTCGCACCCTAATGGCGACAGCTCGGCCGAGCGGACACAATTCTGCTTCTGTCATACACAGTCAACGGCGCGTGGCGCTCTCCACCGTACAAGCCAGAGCCTAGTGATCTTCTGAGCCACAAATGACAGCCGCACTCTATTACGACTCGGAGTATACCTCTGTGAATATTGTCTGCCACAGGGCCCGTTTCTCACACAAGCGTTTGAACTACTTGATTGCTCCTCCGAAGTCGGGCCTCGCCATCGTCAGCCGCGACGAGAGATGGAAACCAATCCATGTTGACGCCACTTGGCACCGAGTCGCAGCCCTGGTGCGCTTGCGCTGTCGCCGCCGCCGCCATGATGACTCCACGGGCCTCCGGGCCGCTCCCCGCTTTTTCCACCGGCCGTGATCTGTCTTCCCTACCAGGCATTATGCCTTGAGGACTGCCTTCGGAGTAGGCCAAAAGGCATATGCATGTTCGAGAAGCCTCAGCCCCATTTCTTCGGTAGACTTTGGTCACGAAAAGCTTCTTTGAACCCGATAGTCTGGTGCTGCGCCCCAGCCTCATAGACGAGACTCACACCGGCAGCCTGGCCCTATGGGACGAAGAAGGGGAATATGACAATCATGGCGTGGGTTGACCAGCCTTGGCCGGGATCAAGCTGGATATCGGCACCATTCTTGGCGCCAGCAACCTCGAATGGAGGATTCTGCCGTGTCAGATTTTGGCCTAGAACAGAGGCCCCCAATTCTCCCAACCCGAATGGCCTTCCCTTTTTGGGACACTCATTCGAGCTCTTTGAGGCTGACGGAAAAATGCAACGGCAACGCAGAGCCGAGCCACGCGTATTTTTCTGTGAGGCTTGGGAGGCCCAACAGCGCTATACCGTTTTGGGTTGTCCATTCGAGATCCACCTCGTCTTACATCGTCTCACTGCGTAATACAGCGTATGACGAAGGGGAGTCGGCGTCTAATACACAAGATACTCAATATGTCAGACTGATGGATTCGACGCCAAATCAAATGCCCTGAATATGCCCCAAGAACATTATCTTCCGGCTAGACGGCATAGTGCCTTCAATATCTTGGCCCTAGATGGGCAAACGAGCTCCAAATGTCCCCATTCAGGATAATCCATTCGAGCTCTGCTCCACCCTGACGAGATGCGCATTACCACCATGCGTCTACCCAACTTGCCAACTTGCCAACTTTGAAGTGTTATATAATGTCCCTTGATGCCCTCGTCTACAATGGCGATATCACTAACTAAACAACTTAACAATCGAGCCTGTGTGGCACAACTATCGTCTCATTTTCCTCATCTGCTTCCGATTTCAAGAACGCCTACCAATCTACACATTGCATTAGTACGGAGTACACACAGACGATATCGCCCGCCATGCTCATCTACGCCATCAAATCTCTGATAAGAAAGTCGAAAGAGGCTTCGGCTGCGAAGGCTTCTGCTGCCAAGACCTCGACAGACTCCAACTCTCCCTCCTCCCCGCCCTCCGCAGCCTCTGAGCCAACTGCTACCCCGACCCCCGTCACGACATCGGCATGCAAGCACATTGACGGACCATCGCAGGGGCCCTGTGAGGCGTGCCAGTCGGAAAAAGTAGCGGCCAAGGCAGCCACCAAGTACAGGTGGAAACTTATCCTGGGCCTGATGTTCCCCTTTTCTCTCCAGGCCTTGGACACGACGATGTGAGTACCCAAGAACAATGTCTTTCTTCTCTTTCAAGAGCAAGAGGAGTAGACTGACCAATAACCTGTCTAGAATCTCGAGTGCTCTCCCGTATATCGCCGGCGACTTTAACGAATTCTCCCAACTCAACTGGATCGTGTCGGCCTTCAACCTCGCCTCGGCCGCCTTTATTCCCTTCTGGGCCCAGATGGCCGACGTCTTTGGTCGCAACAGCTCCCTGAATGCCTCCCTAGTCATCATGCTCATCGGAAGCGCCCTATGCACCGCTCCGCCCACCTCGGCCTTCCCCATGCTTCTCGTCGGGCGTGGTCTGCAGGGTGTCTCGGCCGCGGGGCTCAATGTCCTGGTTCGCACCATTCTCGCCGATCGCGTCTCGCTCAAGGAGAACTCCAAGAACCTGTCCATCTTCTCTCTCGTCAGCGGTATATCCTACGGAGTCGGTCCCGTCATTGGAGGTGAGCACTCCGCTCTTCAATTTCCGCTCCCGTCCACTTCCGTCCAGCGAAGGTGTGCTAACAGAATCCGAAAAAACTAGGCTACCTGACCAAGGTCTCCTGGAGGTGGTGCTTCGCCATTAACCTCCCCATTGCAGTTGTCAGCATCATCGTCATCTTCTTCGTCGTGCGCAAGGAGCTTCTGGGCCCGCAGCCCATCCCTGAACTTGACGAGACGGTCGACACAGGTAGGCGCACCAAGTTTGTCGCCCGCCTTAAGACCATCGACTACGGCGGCCAGATTCTCTTTCTGCTCGGCTTCGGTCTTATCATCCTAGCCCTCACATGGGGCGGCGCCACCTACCCATGGGACTCGGCCGCCGTCATCGCATCGCTTGTTCTGGGCGTCGTGTTTGCTGTTGGCTTCTTCGTCTGGGAGTACATGCTCGCGCCTGGGAACCCTCTCTCCCTTGTGTTCCCCTGCCAGAGGCCCATGATCCCCTGGGCCATCCTGTGCAACCGCGACATCCTGCTGCTGTCATCGTGCGAGCTCGCCTCGGGCATGACCATGTTTGCCGTCCTCTACTACTGCAACATCTACTTTATGGCCGTCCTAGGCTATGACTCGGGCAAGTCGGGTCAGCAGCTGCTTTACTTCCTCCCCGGTCTGGCCGCAGGAGTCTACCTCAACTCCTTCCTGCGCAGCTCCTTCCTCCGCATGACCTTTCCTTCCATCTTTGGCGCCCTCATGTTCCAGGTTGCGGGACTCGCAGCCCTCGCGTACGCCATGGACAAGAAGAACAAGAATCTCATCTTTGGAATGCTTGCCATTGTCGGTTTTGGCATGGGTCTGCGCCTCATGACCGTCACCCTCCACGGCGTCGCCCAGTTCCGCCAGAACCGTGCCACCGTTATTGGTCTCCTTGCCCTCGCCGTCCCCTTGGGAGGAACCATTGGTCTTACCATCATGTCCACCGTCTTTAATAATGCTTCCGGTCTGGGTGCCAATGTCAACCTTGCTGAGGCTTCCACCTCGAATCAGTCTCCCGAGCTGCGCGACCAAGAGACTGACGATGCCAAGGTACGTTGGATATTTTGCCTCCTTTTTATCCATAAGGTTACCCTTGAGACGAAGTAAATGTGTGACTGACTTGGATTGCAGATGGGTGTCGTTTGGGCTGTCGTCGCTATCATCCCCATCGTCTTCATGGCCTGGATCGGCATCTTCTTCCTCGGCAACGTCCAATTTGGAGACGACTCTGGACCCGACGACGAGGGTGCCCACAGCGTCACGCAGAGGCCGTACCTGCTTACCCTGGTGCAGGGCGACAGGGCGCCCAAGGCGGACAAGGAGATGCAGATGGAGAACCTGGAAAACCAGAAGTATGAGCGGAACGAGCGGCAGTGATTGTGGAGATGTAATGTTTGTTTTCGTATACCAATATGTCCGGCTTTGTCGGGCAGGGTGGTGTGATGTTATCCGATAGAGGAGTTGATGCATTTCATTTTGCTTGGAGTTGGGAGCGGCCATGCCAGCGTTTGCAAGATTGGATAGGATACCTGGAGTAGTATTTTCCTTTGTCAATGATTTACATACATGTCATATGATAATAGAGCGATAGTAATGATATCTTGCTCTTTCGGATTATCCTTTCGGTCGTAGTGGACGCAAGCAGTGGCCCATGATGCATATACGTTCATGGGCTGACCGAGTGGAGTGTGTACTCCGTAGTACTGGCAAATGGGTAACTGACGGGCGTAGTGTGCACAAGTCGACCAACGTGCAACTACGACACTACCCCCCCTCCTCTCCCTAACAGCAGCAGCAGCAGCAAAACAAGTTGGGACGGAAAAAAACACTACAAATTGCCAAGGACCCCGAGATATGGCAGACTTCCAAGACACCAAAGCTCGGTGAGAGTCCCAATTACAATGGAAGAAGGAGGCGACGACGGAGTCGCCCTGGCAGGCACCAGGGCGGCATCGGCCGATGTCGGTCGGTCATCGCAATCACCCTCACAATCGTCAGAAGAGTCGCAGGTCCAGCAATACTACGACGAGGAGCCTAGGAGCGAGAACCCGAAATTCTGGCTGGAATTTCGGACATTTGACGATGGGATGGGAACAGGCACTGGCACAGGCTCGGATCCAGACCCAGACTCAGCACTTGCCGCATGTCCCGAGGGGACGGGGAGGAGGGCGATAGCGTCACAACTGTCGTCGTTTCCCCAATTTGCGCGGCTGCCGCCCGAGCTGCGCCTCAAGGTGTGGGAGAACCTGGTGCAGCCGCGGGTGGTGGTGGCATGCTGCCTGCACCGGGGCGAGGACGACGACCCGAGCGCGGGGGAGAGGCTGGCATCGCGTCGGCGGGAACTCTCGGGCCGGACGACGCGGGGGCATGCGGTTCCCGTGGTGCTGCATGTCAACCGCGAGTCTCGCTGCGTCGGCCTGCGTCACTACGAGCTGACGTTTGCGTGGCGCATCAGCAAGCTGCTGTCGGACACGCCCACGTCGTCCCCCGCAAGGGTCTACTTCAACTTTGAGGCGGACGCGCTCCTGCTCACGGGCGACCTCGAGGCCTACGACTCGTACGGCATCAACAGCCCCATGGTGTACTTTATGCGGCGCGAGGACACGTTCCGCGTGCGCCACGTCGCATGCGCATTCCGCGAGTTGGGATATCCGGAGCAGGAGAGCCAGCAGGTGTTTGGGTGCTTATGGCACGTCGTGGACCGGTTCCCCGCGGCAGACACACTCATCGTCACTCTGGTCGACGGGGACGTGAAGAGGCAGCAGGAGGATTCGCAGCCGCAGCAGCAGCAGCAGGAGCCGGGGCTCGAGGTGCTCGTGGCGGACAATGTCGTGCAGAAGATCTGGAGCAGCTGGATGAGCGGGACGTCCACCACAAGCTCGAGGATGGCGGACAAGAATATGCTCCTCGTCAGGGAGGACGGACTGATGAACTATGTCGCCGGGAGGCAACAGAAGTAGCTAGTTGGCCATGATACCAAGCGAAACCCATCCATCATCTAGGAGAGAAGAGGACGGGCTACAGCCATAGAGGCTGTGGCCGGCCATGCCGAGCAAGGCCCATGGGTGTGCTAGCATCCTCAACTAGGACACAACAATCTACACCAGTGAGGAAATCAAGCTCTGGACCGGTATGTGCAGCGATCGAACCTAATGAGAACTCTATTGTCCCGAGCTCCTGGCCGAGGACTGCATCACGGAGCCATGCAGTGGCAATTCTTGATTCGGACTTGTTCGCCTTGCTTCTTCCTGTGCCTTTGTCATGTTTCGCCTGCCCAACGCTCGTGAAAGAATGGCTGTCCATCGGATCGTATCGGTCGGTCGGTCGGTGCGGCGGTCCATAATGGCGGGTTCCAGTAGCATCTACAGGTATAACTACGGAGCAGAGCTCCGCCCCTCTCTACTTGAATGTGGCACGGATGACGACAGCACTCAACTCTACAGGACAGGTACGCGATGCTGCCAAGAAACAAAGGCAAAAAAAATTTAGATGCACGGCCCGTCCGGGCCATGCTCGCCTTTTTCTTCACTGCGGACTCAGAGAAATAGCAATAGAAGCTACTAGCAACTACGGATACGAGTAAAGTACGAGTAGGACTGGCACAAGTAAAAAAAAGTATGCGTACAAGCGTATCGTGAATGTATGGCCAACAGTGAGCTCATCTGCCCCGCCACATCTGGGGGGGCGCATCATGACAAAAAAGTGGATTTCTTGCAGAAGGAAAAAGAAGACCCTGTGGGACCCCAACCAACGGGGCAGCAACCAAGCAACCAACCATGGCAACGGGCATTGGGGGCTCGTTGCTGGGGAGGCGAATCTCACCGACAAAGAAGGAAAAAATTCACCTTGGAAAGGCCCCCTTGGAAAGGAGGACTGCAAGACTGCAAGCAATGGTAGCTGAGGAGCTGTACGTCAGTGGATTGGAGAAGATATCATTGTAATTGGCTAGCGAGGGGAGGAGCGAGATTTGGGCACAAGGCGATGATGGCTGCCAGTTGAGAGAACCACATAGCAACACTTCCAGAATCGCCTTCTCCCCCGCCAGCTGCCGGCAGGGACGGAGGGACGGACTGGAGAATACGAAGTCGGAGGAGAATGATTGATGGCATCGATCTCTGGATGACTCGATGCGGCGGCCAGGCCAGGCGGACTGACCCAACAAGCGGCGCTTGCTGGAGGAGAAGAAGCCCAAAGACGCCGCAGAGACAAATCCTCAGAATTCGAAAAAAAGAGGGGGCATCCACCATCAGCCCACTTGTTCGCTTGTCGTAAGCACGCTGGTTGGTGGGGCAGGTAGTCGATACCTGGCTTGTGGTGAGGAGAGAAGCCGTGAATGGTGTCACGGTGACCTGAAAGCTGCCCCGCGATGGCTCTCGAATTTTCGGCGGCTGGCATGACATCACGCTAAAGCTGCGTGTAGAACAGCGCAAGCCTCACTGTTGCCATGGAAAGAACGGGCGGCCGGTAGAAGGACGAGCATCACCGATCAACCAGGCCAACACAGGCTGCATCAACGGGGAAAACGGCCTGGAACAAGGAGTAAACGAGGCCAGAGGCGTGTGGGGACACAAGGGGCCAGCACATTGGGCTTTTTCGGCGTGCATTTTCAGGCATCTTCTAGGCGGTTGTAGGGGCGTCGGTCGCCCGCCAGAGGCTTCTGGAAACCCCTGCAAACTTCCGGTGTGCCCTCCTTTGGAAGTGGGCGGAATCGCATCGAACTTCTGCACCCGCCTTTATTAGGTTGCCCGCCAGCTGCCCTGCCCTCACCACGACTTTTCCCTCCTCATCACTCATCAACCCATCTTCTCTTGATACCCTTTTTCCTTCCTCTCTCATCATCAGTTGAGTTTTTCCTAGTCACGAAAGCTCTCCAAAACAACAACCACATACCCCTCTTCCATATACACCCCTCCTCACACACATACATCACACACACATCACAACCGCTACAATGGCTCCCGCTGTCGGTATCGACTTGGGTACCACGTACTCTTGCGTGGGTATCTTCCGTGAGGACCGCTGCGACATCATTGCCAACGACCAGGGCAACCGCACCACCCCCTCCTTCGTCGCCTTCACCGACACTGAGCGTCTCATCGGTGATGCCGCCAAGAACCAGGTGGCCATGAACCCCCAGAACACCGTCTTCGACGCCAAGCGCCTCATCGGCCGCAAGTTCAGCGATGCTGAGGTCCAGGCCGACATGAAGCACTTCCCCTTCACCATTGTCGAGAAGGGTGGCAAGCCCACCATCCAGGTCGAGTTCAAGGGCGAGACCAAGCAGTTCACCCCCGAGGAGATTTCCTCCATGATCCTCACCAAGATGCGTGAGACTGCCGAGGCCTACCTTGGCGGCACCGTCCAGAACGCTGTCGTCACTGTCCCCGCCTACTTCAACGACTCCCAGCGCCAGGCCACCAAGGACGCCGGTCTCATCGCCGGCCTCAACGTCCTGCGTATCATCAACGAGCCCACCGCCGCTGCCATTGCCTACGGTCTTGACAAGAAGATTGAGGGCGAGCGCAACGTTCTCATCTTCGACCTGGGTGGTGGTACCTTCGATGTGTCGCTCCTGACCATCGAGGAGGGTATCTTCGAGGTCAAGTCCACCGCCGGTGACACTCACCTGGGTGGTGAGGACTTTGACAACCGCCTCGTCAACCACTTCGTCGCTGAATTCAAGCGCAAGTCTAAGAAGGTAATTAGGCCCCTTTACCCCTCCTATTTGATTCATTTTGGAAACCCTTTTTGAACGAGTTGCTAACTGATTTTACAGGACCTCTCCACCAACGCCCGTGCCATGCGCCGTCTCCGCACTGCCTGCGAGCGTGCCAAGCGCACCCTTTCGTCGTCGGCTCAGACCTCGATTGAGATCGACTCTCTCTTCGAGGGCATTGACTTCTACACCTCCATCACCCGTGCCCGCTTCGAGGAGCTGTGCCAGGACCTCTTCCGCTCGACCACCAACCCCGTCGACCGTGTCCTGGCCGACGCCAAGATCGACAAGAGCCAGGTCCACGAGATCGTCCTTGTCGGTGGCTCCACCCGTATCCCCCGCATCCAGAAGATGATCACCGACTACTTCAACGGCAAGGAGCCCAACAAGTCCATCAACCCCGATGAGGCTGTTGCCTACGGTGCCGCCGTCCAGGCCGCTATCCTGTCTGGTGACACTTCTTCCAAGTCCACCAACGAGATCCTGCTTCTCGACGTTGCCCCTCTGTCCATTGGTATCGAGACTGCCGGTGGCATGATGACCAAGCTCATCCCCCGCAACACCACCATCCCCACCAAGAAGTCCGAGGTCTTCTCGACCTTCTCCGACAACCAGCCTGGTGTCCTGATCCAGGTCTACGAGGGTGAGCGCCAGCGCACCAAGGACAACAACCTTCTCGGCAAGTTCGAGCTTACCGGTATCCCCCCTGCGCCCCGTGGTGTTCCTCAGATCGAGGTCACCTTCGACGTCGATGCCAACGGTATCATCAACGTCTCCGCCATGGAGAAGGGCACCGGAAAGTCCAACAACATCACCATCACCAACGACAAGGGCCGTCTCTCCAAGGAGGACATTGAGCGCATGCTGTCCGAGGCTGAGAAGTACAAGGAGGAGGACGAGCTCGAGGCTGCCCGTGTCGGCGCCAAGAACGGCCTTGAGTCCTACGCTTACTCTCTCCGCAACACTCTCTCCGACCCCAAGGTCGACGAGAAGATTGAGGCTTCCGACAAGGACACCCTCAAGTCTGAGATCGACAAGATCGTTGAGTGGCTCGACGAGAACCAGCAGGCCACCAAGGACGAGTACGAGTCCAAGCAGAAGGAGCTCGAGGGTGTTGCCAACCCCATCATGATGAAGTTCTACGGAGCTGGTGGTGAGGGTGCTCCCGGCGGCGCTCCCGGCGGTGCCGCTCCCGGCGGTGCCCCTGGCGCCGGCGGCGACGACGGCCCCACCGTCGAGGAGGTCGACTAAATCAGTCGCTCCTGCCCCGCCCTCGATGCTTCTTGAGAGATTGATATGCTCTCAGCTGTCCATCTACTTGGGCTTCCGTTGCTGAGGAAAGATAGATTTTTCTTTTGCTCCTTTGTTCATTTTTTTACTATTGCTTTAGTTTGCGTTTGCATTTACGGTTCAAGGGAAAAAGCACGGTGGTTCTACTGTACTCTAATGACTTAAGAAATCAAGATTCTATGATTCAATATTTTCACGTGCGAGTGATGTTCCTGTAAGTGATGTAACCAACTTGTCTACTACTTGTCTACTCCAGCTGTGTGATGAAATGTCTCCACTGAAATGGAGCGGCGCTTTGTGTTCTGTGCCCCAAGTGACACGGGGCGCATGCAAGTAGGTAATAATACTCCCAACATGATGCATGCCCAGATATGTCTCCGTAATCGGGGCAGGGAAGACGGGTCCAACACCGTGTCCATGTGAAACCACTTGACGAAATTCACGTAATGGTTCATAGTGTGTGCATATACTGACATGGTGAAAGGAGATCTATTAATATGTAATGTTGATGTTTGTCTTCAACTCGACTTTGCAGAGTCCGCAGAGTCCTCCGCGCTAAGACGCTCCCTGACCTGCCTCCGCCTCTCATTCTCCTGCCTCCTCCACTCATCGTCGTCCTGCCCTGCCGCACCAGAGGGGATATTGATGGGCTGGGTGAACGCCGTGCCCTCGGGCACCTTGTTCTCCCTGGCCGACCAGACGTCTTCGCTGCTCCGCCTGCCGGGTGCGTAGTAGCGCTCGTGCTCACGGTCACGGTAGTGCTGCCGCACGGCGTCAGCCTTGACAGGCCCCGTGAATGACTTGGTGCGCATGCAGAACCAGAAGTCGTCCCAGTGGTCAGAGCAAGAGCGCATCTCGCCGTAGCGGTAGACAGCGTTCCACTGTCCTCCGAGGGAGTTGCACCCCCAGGCCAGGTCAAAGGCCTGGCGGCAGGACATGTCTGTGGGGAGGAGGGATTCGGAGAAGGCGTCGCGCGGAGGCACGTGTATCACGCTCGGGTCGGTGTCGTCCTTGGAAGACTTGAGCATGGAGGAGATCCATGAAGGCGGCGAGTCTTCTTGCTTGGTGGTGGGCGGTGATGTCGGACTTCTTTGTGACGAAGAGGAAGAGGGGGAGGAGGACGAGCTGTCGAAAAAGTCGAGGAACTTTTGGACTTCGGGGTCGACGTTGCTCGGCTCGTTCGGTGCAGAGGTGGAAGCAGAGGCAGGAGGGGCCTTGTTGGTGTTCTCCTGAGAGGGCTTGGAGGCCGTCGAAGAGGCCCAGAGCCAGCCCATGGTGATAGTGTGTGCGTGTGCGTATATGTACGAATGTACTAATATAGTATGTGTAGAGTATGCGTAGTCCTCTCAGCTGAGTTCCGGGACAGTACTCGTGTGTCTGGCAGATGTCGAGACAGGTATTTATCTGATCGGAGCAGGGGAGAGCTCTTGGACGCGGGGAAAGCTCCTGCGGCCCTGCGGGGGCTCGTGTCTCGTGACTGGCTTCGGTTCTCAGAAGGCGATGATGGGCGATGCAAGTAGATGCAGGACCTGTCCAATGGGGTCCGGCACGGCTACTGAGGTGGTGGATGGACGGCTTCTTGGTTGAGGAGCTGTTAATGCCGAACGAATTTACGATGGGTCCTCGTACGTACGAATCCCAGTCCATAGCTCTGTTCGTCTCTCTCTTTCTGCATGTCGGAAAAACTACTAATGCGCGGACCGGGGGTGGAGGGAAGGAAGGAAGGAAGGAAAGTCGTCGACGTAGGTACCAATGTATCTTAACCGAATCTGGCAGCGGCCGTGGAGTGGAACGAACGGCTGATGCGCCAATGACTTCACTGGTCCCCACCAAGCTGTTGGTGAGCTCACTCGTCGCGTCAGACGATGGAGAGCACCTGGCTTCCAATTCGACACAAGACAGAAGAAAGTGCCATGGTTGCTTGAAGCTTGTCGACGGGCCAGAGAATCATGTTCCGCCCAGGAAGAGTCATACATCGGGCCGTCAGGCCTGGTATCGCAGCCATGCGGATGCGACCCTGCTTCAATGTTAGGCCGTTGCTGCCGGCTCAGCGAGTAGCCGCCATCCAGCGCCCTTCTAGTATTTCACAGCGAGCTTGGGCGAGCACCACGACTGCGGGCGTGGTCCCCGATGATGATGCTGACGCCGATGGCAAGAAGGACGCCAGGAGTGAGGGTCACATAGCTGTCGGATCAAATGAGACAGTCCTCTTCTTCGACAGTAAGCCGGATAGACATGGATTCTCGCGACGCCGGCCTTCTCACTAACGCACCTGGCAGACCTCTTCCCCGTCAGCCTAAATAGCATTCTTAGTCGACTATACCAGTCCGACAAGGATGTGGTGACACTGTTGAAGCACTTCAAGTCTTCGTCACTGGGTATCATGGACCCTATCCGACTGGTCAAGGCGGCTATCCCTCCCGACTTGTTGTCCACTGTCACCGAAATCCACCCGCGTCTCAAGGAGGGCGGTGCCTTTGTCAAGTTCCAACATGATCCCTCTGTGGACCCTCTCTCTATAGAAGGTGGGAATGCCGAATATTTCTGTGCACATGCTCTCTCATTGATCGTGAACTGACAACTTGGCTCAGACACCCTCGCCCGCAGCCTGAACGAGAAACCCCTGCACCCGTGGTTCAATCCCATTCGCGGCATCAAGGCGCATCTCGTCTGCGGAACGCCATGGCTTGAAGACCTCCGGAGATACCCATCCAACTTGGTCAAGGTCGAGTTCACGGCCCCTGCCCCCGAGAGCACACCCCAAGAGCTGTCTGAGGAAACAGTGTACAGCCTTCTCCGCAAGTACGGCAAGATCTCCGACATCACACCCCAGCCTCAGGATGATAAGACGGTACCGCGCTACGCCCTCGTCAACTTCTCCAACATGCGCGATGCCATCATGGCTCGCAACTGCATGCACGGCATTGTCGTCGGTGCCGAGATGGGCGGCGGGGCCCAAGGCACGAGGCTGCGGTTCTCGTACAAGGCACGCATCCGGCCGCACAACATCTGGAACTGGATGACGACGCACCCCCGCATTGTCATTCCCATCCTCGCAGCGCTGGTAGCGGGCATATCAGTCATCATCTTTGATCCGATCCGCCAGTTCTTCATCAAGGTGCACATCCAGCACTCGCTGAGCTTCAGCGAGTCGCGGCTGTACAAGTGGTTCAAGTCGCAACGTGACAACTTCATCTCGGGCGGGAAGCAGCACGACGACCTGAGTGCCGTATGGAACCACCGCCGTGATCTCATCGAGCAGCTGCGCAGCTGGCTCGACGGCAGCTCCGACACCTTCATCGTCGTCACAGGCCCCAAGGGCTCTGGAAAGAAGGACATGGTCATGAAACAGACGCTCGATGGGCGCAAGAACGTCCTCGAGATTGACTGCCGCGCCATTGCCGAGGCTAGGGGTGAGGCCGCTGTGATCCGCCGACTGGCCGCCAGCGTGGGTTACCGACCTGTCTTCTCGTGGGCCAACAATATCAGCAGCATGGTCGACCTGGCCATCCAGGGTACCACAGGCGTCAAGGCGGGCTTCTCCGAGACGCTCGAGTCGCAGTTCAACAAGATCTTCTACACGACGTCGTCCGCCCTCAAGGAGGTGGCCTTGTCGTCCCGCACCAAGAAAGACAAGGACGCCGACCTGACCGACGACGCCTACCTCGAGTCGCACCCGGAGCGTCGGCCCGTCATTCTGATTGACAACTTCCTCCACAAGGCTGAGGACCAGGGGATGGCCTACGACAAGCTCGCCGAGTGGGCCGCCACCGTCGTTCAGAACAACATCGCCCACGTCATCTTCCTCACCAGCGACACCACCTACACCAAGCCTCTGTCAAAGGCTCTGCCTGACCGTGTCCTGCGCACCCTTTCTCTGGGTGACCTCGACCTTGACGTCGCCCGCAACTTTGTCATGAGCCGTGTCCGCGAGGACACGCGCACCGACGAGGAGAAGGAGGACGACAAGGACGCCGCCGAGGCCGGCAAGAAGCCACGCCTCTCCAAGCGCCTGGACCTGACGGGCCTGGACGAGAGCATCCGAACCATGGGTGGCCGCCTGACAGACCTCGAGTTCCTCAGCCGCCGCATCAAGTCGGGACAGACACCCAAGCAGGCTGTTGACGAGATTGTCAGCGAGAACGCCACCGACATCGTCAAGATGTTCCTGCTCGGCAAGGCTGCCGGCAACAGCACCGGCGCTGACGGCAGTGACTCGCGTGCCTGGTCCACCCAGCAGGCCTGGCACCTGGTCAAGGAGCTGGCTCGCGACCAGTCCCAGACTCTCCGCTATAACCAGGTCCTCCTATCGCCACCCTTCGCCTCGTCCACCACGCCCTCGGCCAAGGACGGCGAGGCCGCCCTCGAGGGTCTCGCCGCCACGGACCTCATCATGATCAAGCTGCACCGTGGTCGGCCCCAGTCCATCACGGCGGGCAAGCCCCTCAACCAGGCCGCCTTCTCCGTCCTCGTCGGTGATGCTGTGCTGTCGGCCAAGATGGATCTCGCCGTCTTCAAGGAGGACGTGGCCGTTCAGAACAAGACGATTGAGGGGCTCGAGTCGGAGCTCGCGCTGCTCGCAGGTTTGCCTAGACAGACCAACGAGACCGCCAACAGAGCTAGGTACCTCCTCGAGAAGCTCGATGGGAGCCAGCAGAGAATCACGGAACTTGAGCGGAAGATGGCTCAGCTGAAGACGACATTGAGCAGAGAGTACTAATTCACCTACCACCCAGCCCCCCGCGTTTCATTACTGTTTGTTCATCTTGTACCCCGTATACATACCATTGCACGTCAGTGCCTGTACAGAGTCTTCCCTCTGCTCATTCATATCAATATAAACCACTCATCTGCCAGCGATACAGTCCTCTAGCGCGTACGTGTCAAAAATGAAACTTCTTTTGTCCTCATGAAGAATGGTATCAAACGAAATGGTAAAAACACTAGACGCCTCGGCCCACGAAACCCTACTGGGAGACCCATGATATAAGTAGAAATATGTACACCGACATGTTCTCGTGAAAAGAGACATAGCAAAGCCCAACAGCCAACACCAATGAAAAGAAAACTCCTCGTTCATCAACTCCTTATGCCGCTGGTAACATCATAGACTGCTGCGTCGTGTCAAACTGTTCAGCGAGGACCTCGCACGCTTGGGCAAAGAAGATGCGTGCCGGCGTCTGGTAGTCGTTTGTTATGCTGTAGTAGTTGCCTGTACAGGACCAGTCAGTATACATGGGCTGCGAGTCTGGGAAACAGGATAGGAGAAGATGGGGAAAGGACTCACCTCTCGGCACAAACCACTGCCCCCCGGCAGAGATGCGAAACTGTCCCTCGTTGACAGTAACAGCCACCTTGCCCCTGTGGACAAAGAAGACCATGTGCATCTTGCGCGAGTTCTTAGGCCTCTTCTCGGCGCCGGGGGGCAGGTCAACAACTCCCGCACCCATAAAAGGCATGGTGAGCGTCTTTGCGAAGCGGAACGTGGCGTCACGGATCTCGCGCGTCTGCACTGCGTCGGCTGACAGAGCAATCTGCTCCTCGCTTATGTGGACATGGTCGTCATCGCCGGGTGGTTGCGTCTCGTACTCGGGCTCCCAAGCGATGACCTCGCCAACGACAGTGCCCTCATTGGTCTCCCACTCTTCGGGCGGCTCCTCGGGCTCTGTTTGCTTTCGTGTGCCTTGTGATGTGTGGTCGTCATAGTCGTCTTCGGAGAATTCTGATTCTGCCCGTCTGCTGCCCGCCCTTTTGCCTGACCCCTTGGGTCGCCCACGTCCTCGCCGCTTCCCTTTGCGTCTCTCCTCATCCTCGTCTTCGGGTATCCTCACAATCTCCTTCATCGACCCCAGCACGAAACCTCGGTCGTTGGTGAACATGTCGCGTCGCTCCTCGTCCTCGGTGATGACCTGCTCGCCTGCCCACCAATTCAGTGGACGGTATGAATTCCGCCCTGACCGTGTCTGCAGGATCGTGTCCTGGCCGCGCCGCATCGACACCAGCCCCCGCCGCTTGGGCATGGGCGGGCCCTTTTGTAGCGCCATGAAGGACGCCTCGCCTGCGCCGTCGTCATCATCGTCATCGTCCGGTCTGCGGGGCGGCGGTTTCGGCTTGCGGCCCGGTGGCCTGCCCCTGCCTCGGCGCTTTGGCGGTTCCGGTGGTGCACTTGGCGCTCTCTTGGCTGGGCTCGGGGGGACATGTGATTGTGCTCGTGGCGGTGCTTGGGATGTGGCTCGAGGTGGTACTTGCGAGGGCACTTGTGAGGGCGCTTGTGATGGCGCGCGCGATTGTGCTCGCGGTTGCGGTTCCTTCGAGGTCCGTTGGCGCTTGGCCTGTGGCGTCGGCTCCGGCACAGCGGACGGTGCCCTGGGGGCTGGTCGTTTGTTGGTTGCCGCAGAGGTCGTTGCATTGCTTGCTGTCGTTGCTGGCTGCTTTTCCTTCGCCGGTTGACTTCGCTTGGTCGGCACGGGAGATGGCAGTGGCTCTTCGTAGGGCACCTCAGGCTCAGGCGCGTCATCTATGTGGGGTTCGTCATCGTCGTCGTAGTCCATCGGCGGTGGCGGGTCGTCAAACTGCGGATAGTCATCCTGGTCGTCTGCGGGCATCGGCGGGTCATCGTAGTCGTCGTCTGCCATTTGTTGCGGCTCCTCCTCCACTGGCTCGGGTTCAGGTTCCTCCTCTTCTACTGTCCCATTTGTTCCATTCGAGGGACCTCGACCAGACGACCTGCCGTTGAAGTCGAGCTTGCGCGACACTGGGTCCTCGTGTGTCGGCGATGACGTGCGGTCGAGTAGAGGATTTCGACGCGCTGGCGACATGAGGTGCGTCTTTGCGGGGGATCGGCTCCTGGGGAGGTACTGGAAGTTGCGCTGGCCTCGAAGGACAGTCTGAGGCCCGGGACCGGCACCTGCGTGAGTCGCGTTAGCATTCATACGTAGGCGTATTTCGAAAGGCGGGGGTAAACGCACTGGAGGCAATCTCCATCTCCTCGCTGCCTGAGTTGTCATCATCTTCCGGCTCCTGTGCCGGCTCATGTGCCGGCTCCTGCTCCTCCTCTTGCTCCTGATCTTCTTCTTCCTCTTCCTCTTCTTCCTCGCTACTCGATTCGTCTTCGTCTGGCTGCTGTGGTGACGAGAAAATGCTATCGAGGGGCTGGAATCCTTGGTCGTCAACCTCGCCGGTCTTGGCTAGGGACACGCCCGTTTTCCTATAAGGGCGACGCGGTCAGTTCCTGAGAGCTCGCTTGGAGGCAGCCCTCCACCATGGCCTACTCTTTCTTGGGGTTTGCTTACCGGCCCTGAACACCAAGCTGATGTAGTGCTTGGGGTTCAGCGGCATCTCCGCGCCGACCGCGAGGAGCCATGGCGACCGGGTGGTCCGCGTGTTTGTCCTTACCACCGCGGCCAATACCGTATTATTATGACGAGGCGGGCGAAGAGTACAAGCGCGTCGGATCGTGGGGAGGGGAGCTGTCGAATGGTCGGGAAAACATGTACTGCAGGAGTTGTTTATTTTCTCGGAGGGGTAGAGGGTCGTAGTTTGAGATTTCAGCAGCAGTCGAATTGGATAGGAAAGTCGGTCATGTAGAATAAACAGCAGTAACGGTACGGAGTATACAAATGTGACCCACGAATGCGACTTTGTCGATGTTGGCGACGCGCCTCGGACTGGGTGGGGCCTTGCCTCTCACAACATTGCGGCGTCGGTCGGGGCGTGTGGCGCCCACCCTTGGTGCCTGATGACTAAGAATTGAGGCTTCATTACAGAGTACGTACTCCGTACCAGAAGAGAGTTGTTTCCGTTCGACACCGTTTGCTCCGCTTGGGAAACTTCGAGCACGAGAGGGAAGGAAACCTGTCACATCATTGTTTGTTTAAAATCTATCAGACATGCATGTGGCTAAAGTATCCTATTTGGCTGTCAATACCAAGGAGCTTACTGATCCATGATCCACCACTTCCTGCCCGGGCAGTTGGCTCAACACCTCGATCGCCCTCCCCAACTGCAGCTCAACCTTCTTGGACCCGTCCTCCGCCACGTGCCACGACACCGTGGCGGTATTGTCTTTTCCTAGGGCAACAGCAGCCTTGATTCCTGGCGACAGTCCGAGGCGCGGCTTGAAGAGCAGTCTCGTCGCACCAGGTGCCAGGATCTGCAGGCCAGCAAGCTCAGTGCAGTACTCGTAGATGGGCACACTCCCCCACGCGTGGCAATCAGACCGTTGCCGGACGTCATCTTCCTCCCATGTAGAAAGGTTATTCGCCAACATCCTGCGCCACGGTGCCCACGTGTCTGACCAGGCGTTCTCATACACGCCGTCTCCTGCGAGCGCGAAGGCCCTGAGCGCATAAAACATCATGACGTACGAGCACTTTGAGAAGCGGGCGTCGCCAAACGACTCTTTCAAGAGGCGGGTGCGCTCATGGATGGCTGCGGCACCGCTCAGAACCGCAAACACCTGACAGTGTTGGGAGTACGCGCTCAGCCCCTTTTCATCTTCCTGGCCGACTGTTGAATCGGTGAAGAACTGCCCATCAAAGCAGTGTCGTCTCACGGCCTCAATGGCAGACTGAGCGCGACGCTCATACTCGTCGGCGTACCCCGGACGGCCGACATCGCGAACAAGATGAGCTGCGCGCTTGAGGACGTACGCGTACAGCAGACTGAAGAAGGTATGGCGGTTGGTCTTGCGACCGGCCGTGGGGACGCCCTTGTCCGGGTGCTCGTCGGTGGCGCCCCAGCTGGTGACCCAGTCGACAAACTGCCAGACGTCCTCGGGGAACCCGCTCACCAGGCCGAGGGAATCGACATGGGAGTCATAGAACTCGAAGACTCCATCGATGCGTGGAAGGAAGGACTTGGCGTACGCCTTATCTCCAAAGTACAGGTGGTGATCACACACCTGGAGGACCCAGTAGAGGGAGAATCCGGCGATGATCTGTGGCACGTGTGACGGGAAGCGCGACTGCGTGAGCCCTTCGGCTGTTACTGACGTGGCAAAGTTGCTGATGGCCTGCCGGGCGAGTCGGTCGTCGCCGGATAGCAAATAGTGGAAGAGGCAGACAGAACGGGAGTCACCAGAGTACTGGAGCTGCTCATAGAATGGGCAGTCGGAGTATCCGTCAAACATGCAGTTTCTCATGGTGCGGATGGATACATCCCACACCTGCTCGGTATGCTTGTCTCTCTCGTCGACAGTCTCCCAGCTGGCCTTGACGTCGAGGGGATAGTTTGTCTGGGCTGCCTCAAATGACAGAATGTCGACGTCCTGTGGTCCCGTCGTGATCTCCCATCTCATGATCCGGAATGTGCGGAACCAGAACGGCTCATAGGTGATGGTCTGCGATGCTGGAAGGTCCAGGGTGACCTGATCGAACGGGCCGATCAGGTGGCCTGCCTCGGCGTCCAGACGATCATTCTTAGTGCGGAAGAAGGGGTATGAACGTGGGTCGGCCTCGTAGCCTTCCGAGTATGTCGCCTTTAGGCTGATCTGACTTGAAATGCCTTGTGCCGCTCTGAACGTCCACCGGAGAAAGGCCGTTGAGTGGACATCCGCCTGGACCTCGAGCACGTATGTCGAGTTTGAATCGAGATGCAGTGAGTTCCTGTTCCCGCAGAGGAAGGCACTCCACTCATCCGAGGCAAAAGATCCTTGGGATTTTCGCACGGTGGATATCGTTATTGGAGTCTCTTCCGGCATCGGGATCACCCGCGGACGGAGACGCCACGGCGCCAGTTCCCCATTTAGTGTCTTGAGGTTGTACGGAGCCGGGGTTGCAGAAATCTCTTGTTTGCTCGGGGAGACTCGCTCATTGATCTGGACAGGGAATCAGTTGCTACCCATATACTCAGAGATATGGCGGTAGTCGTCTTACGTGAAGAAAGACATCATCGATAAGCCCGGTAGGAAAGGTGGTACTCCTGTCGACTCGTGCTAACCATCCCTCATCTCTCGAGTTTAGCGAGATGCTCGTCTGCGACGCTGTTTCAACAGACCCCACGGCCGTCAAACCCGGGAATGTGGTTCTTTCAAAGGGCATCCCGCCTCGCGAGGACACAAAGTACCGAATCACGACAAAGGATATCAAGTTGCGGCCTGGCTTGAGGTGCGCAGAAATTTCGGCCGTATCGTAGTACCACGTCAGCGGGCTGCTCCTTGCGGGGCCGACGGCGATCCGGACTCCATTGACCAAGAGCTTGTAGCGCGTGTCAGCTGAGAAGCGAAGCAGAGCTGTGGTCGGCGGAGCATCAAGATCGATTTCCCGAGTGAAGGTGACGATGCGGGCAGCCGTGTTCTCTTCCGGGGAGGAAGTGTCGACCCAGTTTGTAGGCCATATCCAGTTGGCCTGGAGGGCGTGGATGATCTGAGTGTCTTGTGTCAGTACGTGATACTTCAACAGTGGAAATGATCCCACTTGTAGGGCTATGCACACGTACACTCTGTTCTTCTGGGGAAGACATCCTCAATCTCTAACCAGATGACAACAATGAATTCTGCAGGCCAACAATCTGTTGGAGAACAAGTTGTCTCGTAGATTTAACTCGGATATGGGTGTGGGATGTTCGGTCCATTCAACACCGAGTGGCTTGTACTCGATACAATCACGCCCGGACCCCGCACCGGAGCTATACATCGCGACCGAAGCATCGTGTAAGCGCAACGTACCCGTATTACCCCACAAACTAGTGACAGAACAATTACTCTCAATCATATATACATTGAACTTATAGAACTGGTCTTGCAATAATAACTGCAACTATTTACAGGGTAACCAGGAGTGCCTCGGACGCCGCGAGGGTAAAGGTAGCGGCCCCCGAGGACACAGTCGCACTCTCGACAGCTTCATCGCCCTCGATCTCACAAGTGCCATTCGCAAATGTCTGACCAGCAAAGGTCGGACTGGCTCCCTGGTCAACCCTTGCTGTGGAAGACGCGGCAGTAAGCCGCCGGGCCGACAGGCTAGTCGAGTTCAGACCAGTCAAGGTGTAAGTCTGGGAGGAGCGCGTGCCGCTCGTGTAATAGTCTGAGTTGTAGAGGAGAACCCTGACTGGGCTTCCATCCTTATAGATGGCGTATGCGGCATATCCGTCGGTCTGACCGTCCAGGGGAGCAATCTGGTCGGCTCCGGCGAGGGCCAGGGTGGCCAGGTAGGCGCCGTAGTAGGGAGCGCCAATGCTGTACTTGCCCCACCAGCAGTATTGGCCTGAGAGTCAATGTCAGCTTGGTGTTGAGATGTCATGTAGTTTGTATACATGTAGTTTAACAGATGGACTCACAGTTGCCAATGGTTCCCTGGTGAAAGTAGAGCGCCTATGAGGTATTAGTGTCAGTCAATGTTTGGAACAGGGAAACCAGTTCAACAATAGTCTTACATCTGTTCCCAGCAAAACCGTCTGCATCACGTAGTCGAGGAGCCACAGGCCGGCGCCGTACGTGGGACTGATGCCCCCACCGCCTTGGGTAGCTGTATGTTATCGTGATTAGCTCAGAGTTCCCGTAGTATATGTAATGCAAGTACGAGTCTCTTGGAACATACCAGAGTTTGTCTCTCCAAATATGTGCGTCTTCCCCTTCGCCTTGGCTGCAGAGATCTCGCCACTGTAGACGCTGATCTGCGAGGCAATATCGCTGTGTCCCATGAGGGTCTCGAGATCGGCCGTCGACTGCGACTGCGGGTAGTTGTGCGAGCAGTAATCCTTGACGTAGTCATTCGCGTCCCCCTCCACGTCGGTCAGGCCGGAAATGGTCATGGGGCTAGTGCCGAAGAAGACGCCCGCCGATATGAGATTGGTGGCCGACAGGTTGCTGCACACGGATTCCTGCCATGAGACTTGGCTGGCGTAGTCAGCTGCGGCGGTCCACGATGCGCCATTTGCGATGGGATCGGAATCAGTGAAGACTGCATAGATGAGTTAGTCCCAGATTGTTCATTGTGAGCTCTAGGGTACTGTTTGGCCTGAACATACAGTTTGGCTCGTTGCCCAGTTCAAGGGCATCAAGGTTGGTTATCGTGTCTTTGGCCAGGGCGGCAGCAGCGATTGTGTTTTCAATATCATTGAGACGCCTGTTCAGACCCAGGATAACCCTGCCTTCGTAGGTTGCAGCGAGAGAGATCAAGGGCGGGCCGAAGGTGAGTGAGGTAGGGGCGTCTGCCGGGTCAGAGACGGTGTAAGTGACGGCCTCAGTCGACGAAGCATTGTAGGTTGCGCGATCTCTGGTAGAACATGACTGCTTTAGTACTTCAATGTAGTCAAAATGTGGACTTTCCGACGATATTACATACCCTGTTGTTCCCCCGATTCTCAATGGCGGCCAGGTCCCGGACGCATCCTTGAGGTTCTGCAAGCACTGTTTGGTGGAGGCCACATCGTTCATGTAGCCAGGGAATGCGAAGAACTCGAGGCTATCCCAGATGTCAGCCAAGGTCACAATAGTGGCATGATACCATGTCCATTGATCTTACGAGACTCCCACCGGCGCTGCCGACAGTTGGGCGCTGGCGTTGGATGGCGGAGAGGTCGGGACGTCAAAGGACAGGCCTAGGGTTGGCGAGACCTGCTCCAAGAGGCAGAGGGCGGACAGCAAAAGAAGCGACATTTTGAGCACTCGGGTTGAAGAAGTTGGTTAAACACTGAAGGCTGTAGGGGTTGCAATTGAGCCGGCCCGCGTCATTATGTATGATTTCACATCTTCTAAAAATGTCTCCTGTTTAAATTGCATGCGTGCGTCACTCAATGCTACAGTGATGTTCGGGTCCATTGCCGTTTCAAATCCCCTGGCCGGCAGACGTTTTGAAACGTGGGTATTCTCCATCACGAGGAACCGAAACGGCTTCTCGTGTTCTGCAAATCGCCCAGGAGTCACTCGCCCGGAACCATCTGCCGGGCAGAAAATGCGGGGTTGCGCGAAAAGGATTCCATGCTGTGAATGCCATAACTCGCTAGATCCTAGTCATATAAGTAATACAATTAATGTATTAATACACCGTACAAAGTAATCCGTTGAAGCGAGCCAGTTGAGTCGACAAGCCTACTCCGTATTATTACACCGTTCCCGTATAATACTCCGAGGTTGTACTACGGACCCTGTCCTCCGTATTACCCTGTATGTACAAGTACGAAGAGTCGCATTTCGGTATAACTCAGAGCGAGAGAGACTCGGATGAATATCAAGAGACCGCGGAACTTGCCTTTTACCCCGTAATTACCGGTCTTCGATTGGAACGATGGCTGGTGACTCGGGCTTGATGCGTCTTAGTGTGATATCATCCCCAGACATTTACCCCAATCCCCGCGGGGTAAGGGCAGCCAAGAACTTGTTAGCTGCAAGCCATGCTACTGGGATCATTGGATATACGGAGTAATGCTCATACTTGTAAGACCACATGAGCATGTCCTACTACGGTGAAGCAATAGTCCATGGGGAAATTGCGTCTCCTCGCTTACACCCCCGCACCCGTCGCTTGTGTTGGTTGGGTTTCCGGGGAAGCAAGATACGTCAATGTACTTGGCATATATAGTAGATCTACACGTCGACACCCAGCAGAAGAGGATACACATCTCGTAGTCAATGACCACTCGCAGCTCCAGGTTGACAGGCCGCCAAAATGGATCCGCAGAAAGTCACACTCGAGACCATCGAAAACAGAACCGACGATGCGGCAAACCCACCTTCCAAGACTGAAGGCCTCGTCTTGCGGTCTAGCCTCGACAATTTGTCGGTATGGGAAAGTATAGGTCGCTTCAAGAGGGTCGGCAGCATTGCCATGCTTGCTGCCTTCTCAGCATCTCTTGACGGATACCAAATCAACCTCAACGGCGGCATCGTCTCCAATAAGGGCTTCATCCGACAGTTTGCCACGAGCGGCACCACTATCATCGACGGGAAATATATTTCTGCCTGGGGAGGTATTCAGTCGGCAGGGCAGACTATCGGCCAAATTGTAAGCCTTCGTACCCTCTGAATATAAATGTATAGTGGGAAATCCACTGACTGTTTGGGTTGCAGCTTCTCCAATATGCCACCGAGGGCCTTGGGCGAAAGCCTGCCATGATGATCATCTGGTTGGTACTCACAGCTGTAAGTACATAAAAGGTTATTCTACGAAAATTTGTAAATGAATACTTACATGAAAGCAGAGCATCTTCACCGAGACCTTTGCCAGCAACTGGCAACACTGGCTAGTCGCCAAGCTCTTCTCCGGAATGGGCGTGGGCATGCTGCAGTCCACGATACCACTGTACCTTTCGGAGATCTCGCCAACCCAGCTAAGGGGATTCTTCATCAATGCGTATACATTGTGAGTAAGAACAAAACGCAGGACAATCTTAAGCAGGCTCCCACTGACACCTATGGTCGTAGCTGGTTTGTCTTGGGACAGCTTTTTGCTTCAGTGGCTCTCAACAGGCTCAATGCCAGTGACCCGTTTGACTTCAAAGTGGCAATTTACACCCAGGTAGGCCTTATGAACACCAAACACATCATACAATACTCGTAACCACACCACTTACTGACAGCATCCAGTGGGGAATGGTTGGTGTCATCTTGCTCATCTTCCTCGTTGTTCCCGAATCACCTTGGTGGCTCGCCAGCAAGGGCAAGACAGAAAAGGCGTCCAAGGTTTTACATCTATGCTACGGGGGTGTCGAGGGTTATGACATTCCCCAGCAGATTGTGAGCTTCAATCCCCCTTAGGACGAAGGCATGGCACGGCAGGGCCAAAGAACTAACTAGATACAGGAAATCATGACCTCTACCATTGCCCTTGAGCGTGAACAGGCCGAAAAGAACTCTGAAGTTGGACACTGGGCTATCTTCAAGGGACGCAACCTGCTCCGTCTCATCATCTCTGGTTGGCCCAAGATTACCCAACAGTTTGTCGGGTTGGCCGTGTTCAACACTTATGCTACGTATTTCTGTAAGTACATGTATCATCGACATTTCATCAAAGACTGTATATATCAGAATAAATGTACTGACATTCCCCTAGTTCAATACGCCGGAAGCAAGGATCCCTTCCTTGTGACTCTCATCCTCTCCTGCGTCCAGCTCGTCTCTATGCTCATGACGGCCACCCTAACGGATCAACTCGGCCGACGACCACTGACGGTCTATCCTTACGCCGTTACTGTCGTGTCGGTCCTATGTCTCGGAATCATTGGCTGCTTTGACTATACGGCCAAGGCGACGAGTTCCCTTTTGGTAAGCACTCCCCATTTCGGCATGCTGCCCCACGCCCGTACTCACATTTGTTAGATCTTCTTTGCTTGCCTGGCTACCTTTTCAACTACTGGTGCTTCAGCCATCGGATACGCGTACTCTGCGGAGATTCCACAGCAGCGCCTGCGTGCTCAGACGGCTGGATGGTCACTGGCTGCATCCAACGCTGTAGCCATCATGTTTAGCTTCTGCACTCCTCTGATGATCAACGGGGGATCTACTCAGTGGGGTGTCAAGACTGGGTTCTTGTAAGTGCCAAGACCGCCAGCCACCTCTATGTCTTATGAAATTATGAGGCTAACGTGCTGTATTTTGAAGCTTTGCGGGCACTGGTACAGTAGCCGTCATTATCGCCTGGTTCATCCTTCCTGAGGTGACACGGAGAACCCCGGCTGAGATTGACGAAATGTATGTCTAACAAACACCCCTTTCCCATTTCCATTGTTGATGTCCATAAACTCACATGAGTCATATCTAGGTTTGAAAAGCGTGTCAATCTTCGGAAGTTTGACAAGTACGTCACCGAGGCTGAGGTCCAGTCAAATGAGCTTCACGACATTAAGAAGATGGAGGCATAGGGTTTGTGCAAGAGCGAAAAGGCCACTCTGATTCCTGAATGATACTTCTATGAGAAATATTGAAGCATCTCAAAAGGACGTGTACAGATTGTACTTTCTCGTAGTCTGCAGTGCCGTGTTGGTGAAGTTGCAGGTCGCAGGGTGTGAGCTGTGTTACAGCGGGGCGTAATCCGACATTCACCTAAGCTTGTACAGTACTATGATTTCATCACCTCCAAAGTATTCATCACTGCTTCATTTCCTGCATTCATTTCATCCATACTGACTCTCATTTGGAGACTGTCTATGCAAGGCGACCCTCAAATTACATAGCGGAAGCTCTCAATCTCCCGATCCGTCTTGTTCAGCAGACCCTGAAGACGCTGCTCCTCCTCACTCAGCTGCGAAGATGGGCCATACTTGGCGTCTCGGCGCTTGTTCTCCCAGATGTAGTATACGAGGAGGCAGAAGAGGAAGAAAACGGCGAGGGCGAGACCAGAGAGGGCGCCCTTGAGACCGGTCTGTATTGGCGCACATAGTATCAGTAATAAGCAAGGGGGCACACGAGAAAGTCCTCAGGGAGGACAGGCAGATCTCGACCTACAGGATATATGGGCTCCTCGGACTCGAGAAAGAATTGGGGCGCCACAATGTTGCCAGCACAGTAGGCGATGAAGAGCATGGAGCTGGTGACGCTGCGCTTGGTGAATCCCGCAACGTTGGATGAGATGATGCTGACAGCAAGGGGGAAATTGACAGCAAAGGCCGAGGTGAGTGCAAGACCAACCAGGCGGCCCGCCTTGCCTTCGAGCTTCCAGACAAGTATCATGCCGACCATGGAGACTATGGTGTTGAAAATCATGAGGATGAGGCGAGTTCTAGGAACAAATCGCGCAATAGCGGCGGTGATGGGCAGGAAAACGAGCTGAGTGGCCCCCGAAGGCATCTGCAAGAGCAGCGACTCCAGAGGCGGGAAGCCGAATCCGCTGACCAGAATAGCTGAGAACTGTGGAAGAGTGGGACTTTTAGCAAACACGAAATACACTGTGGCTTTGTGCCAGGGATTGCAGGTCGGGGCAGATGTTGAACTTACGCTGGTGATGCCGCCATTGCACAGGTTGCTGCAAAACTGGTACAGCACAAGGAACCAAATCTGGGGGTCCATGAGGGCCATGCGCACCTGGTCCCACTTGAACTCATTCTCGTCCAGTGTTCCCGTCTTGTTCTTGAGCGTGCGGTGCACGGCAATCGTCCGCTCGGCCTTGGTGAGGAATATGGCGTTTCTCGGAGAGTCGGGCAGTAGAACGGCAAGGAACAGGCTCAGACCAGATGTTATGGCGCCGAGGATAAGAAAGAGGAGCTGCCAACTTTTCAGATGGCTGTATGTGATGTTACCGATTCCCCATGCTACGAGACCGCCGATGGTGACGGCGATGCTATTGCCCAGGAACCAGGCGGCTTGACTGAAGAAATATTAGTACGTGTAATCTACACACACACTGCAACTGGACGGGAGCTCTGCGTAGACTGAACATACCGAGCTGGCTGCTCCTCGCGCTTGTAAAACATTCCTATAATGAGGGAGAACCCGGGCGCAATGGCCGCTTCTCCGACGCCGAGGAAGAATCGAGCGGCCATGAGGCCGGAGAAGGTAGTGGTGGCGGCGTGGCACATCATGACGACCCCCCAAACAAATCTGCACTCTCATTAGTCTTCAGGGGTATGCACATCGATCTTGACGTTGGGACGACTTACACGGTCGCAGTGAGGTACTTTCCAATAGGCAGACGGACAGCTAGGTAAGAGCTGATGGGGCTCCAGATGAGGTAGCCGAAGTAGAAGATGGCGGATGTCCAGCTATACTCCTGGCCTTGGAGGTTCTACAAAGAAAAAGTATCAGCGTATACATCTCGTGAAGTAGTTGGGGACATACGCACGAGATCATCGCGAAGGTTGAACAGAGTCGCGCTGCTGAGTGCCAACTTGTCCATGAACTGCATCATGTAGACGACGCCCATGAGAGGAAGCATTCTATTTAATCCGTATTAGTACCAGAGGACAGGGGAGGGGGAAACAAAACGGGGTTCCCACGAGAGGAATGTCATACATGGCGTCCAGTTTCCGAACCACCTTCTTCTCCTCGGCCGGCGTGGGTTCCACGGTCAACACATCACCCAAGCCGACATCCACTATCTCGGGAACATGCATATTGGTCTTGATGCCATCGCCCCTGCCGGAGGCGGAGGACTGATCGCTGCTCTGCTTCTCCATGATTTGATGTTGTGGTAGAATCTCAACGATGCGAAGGGATTGTGTGGTCGAAGGCGAGACCACAGTGTCTCGGTATTTAATTAAAAAGCCGTTGAGAAGGAGTCCTACATGAAATCCCCGATTCCCAGCTGGTCATTCTTAAATACGCACCACCATGATCCTCTTATCACGAGCGGCGGATCAATTCTTATCATCGTTGCAACCCTGGGTGTTTAACAAGTGGGTGGCGAGGTGGATTTCGGCTATGATGGGGGTCGGCCCCGGGGCAGGGATGCGTATGGCTCAGATAAGACCGGCATTTGACACGGCGAAGTCGCGAACATCACCAACATGGGCATATGCATCTCGCGACGCGGGGTTTGTCAATCTCTGTGTCTTTTTTCGTACCCGAATCTTGTATCCGCGTGGGGTTACCGTGATAAGAACCCGGTGAGAGAGTGACGGCCGAAGGAAATAAAGGGTTCAATTCAGGCTCGCCGTCCCGTCGGCAATCTAGCCAATAATCAAGGGTAAAGTCCCGACGAAAGCGCACGCCATCGGCGGGACCAGTGGGAGACAACATGCGGGATCCTCACCCCCCCTCACTTTAACCTTGTCAAAGGATGAGTTTGCAAGTCAACTCGATACGTTTGATGCATGGAAAGGAAACTTACATAAACAACATTGTTTTGAGAATATTGAAAAGGCAAGAGCGACCGTAAAGATTTGGCAATCACGTATCACGGAACCCCACCTCTATCAATCACCTTTACTCCGTACGTGAGTACGCAAACATCATCGCCATGACGAGGATCGCCGTTCCCAAGACTAGCAAGGAGCTACGGGAATCCATCGATGAGACATTGGATGCTGCCCACGAGAGTCTCCGCGCCCTCAACAAGCAGGTAAATATTACATGATATACACCCACACTTTCCTCCCTCTTCTCCTTCCCCTATGTATCGCCAGCCATCTAACAGGACATGTATTCTTCAAGATCTGGTCCAACCCGGAAACTGCATACAAGGAGCACAAGGCGCACGATGCAATCTGCGACTTTCTCGAAGCTCAGGGCTTCGCGGTGACGCGCCACGCCTACGGACTCGAGACGTCCTTCGAGGCCACGAGCGGCTCGGGCGGCCGTGTCATCAGTTTCAACGCCGAGTACGACGCGCTTCCCGATATCGGTCACGCCTGCGGTCACAACCTCATCACCACGAGCAGCACGGCCGGGTTCCTTGCCCTGTCTGCTTTGATAAAGAAGCACAGGGTTCCTGGACGCACGCAGCTCCTTGGCACGCCAGCCGAGGAAGACGGAGGTGGCAAGGAGCTCCTGATCAATGCGGGCGCCTACAAGGAGGTGGACATTATGCTCATGGCGTAAGAGAACCACCCACTGTTGAACGACTTTACAATACGAGTAGTTCATCCGGGCTAATGGATTGAATATGTGCTTCAGTCACGCGGCGTCGACCAAAATATTCCCCGACGTCGAATCCGCCGGTGTCGGTGGCATCCGCGTTAACGCCCGGAGACAGGTCGATGTCGAGTTCATTGGAAAGAGCGCGCACGCGGGCGCAAAGCCTTGGGATGGAATCAACGCCCTCGATGCCCTCGTGGCGTCGTACAACAACGTAGCCATACTCCGTCAGCAGATGAAGCCCGATGAGCGCATCCACTGCGCTTTTCTCGAGACGCCCAAGGTGGCCAACATCATCCCGTCCTACACCAAGGCCACATGGCAGATTCGCAGCCCGACGCTCCCCGATATAGAAGCCTTGACGGCCAGGGCACGCAGGTGTATCGAGGCGGGTGCCCTGGCTACTGGATGCGAGATCAGGCTAGACGAGTATGTGCCCGATTTTGTTCCTGTTTGTATACATGTATGTGATTGAGCTGACATTCTGTTTGTGCGTCCAGAGGTCAGCTCTACAAGGACATTCGCATCAACGACGCACTCTGCGAACGATACCAGCTCCACATGAAGGAATACCACCGGGACGTCATCAAGAGCATACATGACAAGGTCATGACAGCGTCCACAGATGCCGGTATGGCCCCTCCTTCTTCTTCTTCTTCTCGTTCGTCCGCGGGGACTGAAGTCATGATTGACTGTCGCTAATAATTCGTGCCACGTAGGAAACGTGAGCTACGTCGTCCCCACGCTTCACTCCATGTTTGCCATCCCGGCCCCCGACGGCGCCTTCCCACACCAGCCGCCATTTCAAGCTGCCGCGGGGACGGATGAGGCACATGCTGAGGCCGTGAAGGTCGGCGCAGCGCTCGCTTTGGTCGGGTGGGATATGCTCACGGACGATGGCCTGTTCAATATTGCCAGGAAGGAGTGGGAGGAAGACGTCTGCGGCGGATCCTTGTAGGTGCTCAAGCTGAAAGGCAGGCTGAGTCTGTTCACAGTTGTAGGTGAAATGCATGCGAAGGCCTTGCCTTGCCTGTAGGATCTCCCCCCCTGCATCACCCGCGAGTCGCGAGTCGCGCTGTGCATATGGTCCCGCAAAACATTCCCAATCTGTACATCCATCAGCCATGCCTTTCATGATTGGGCCGGTTTGATATCAACAGAACCCTTGTTCACAAGCCAGCTGATAAATCCTTGTGGCTGTGCGGTTGGTTAAACATTGGACACGTCGTATATATCCGGACTCCACTTCAATCCCGTCCAGGGTTGATCTCCACGCTCCGGCTCAACTGTTTGCACATCATCCTGCCCGCATGCATTCCCGTCCTCGCTATTACTCCGTACATGTGCTTTCTTGCACACAGGAATACGAAGAGGGGGGAACCCAAGACCTGACATATTACTCGGCTGCCTTGTACTTACGGAGTAGTCAATATTAGATGTACCAATAACCCACCCCGGGTGGTCGCCCCGCCAATGTCCGGCCGGAGCGCTCCACGTTCGAAGACGGGTGAGTTGAGCCTGGTGTATTGAGTGACAGCTGCCTCCTCTTTCTTAGTTTGGACGGGACTATGCACACGCATTTGACCAAGGTTCTCACGTATTTATCCCACAGGCTGTTTCACTTGCCGCCGTCGCAAGGTCAAATGCGACGAGCAGCACCCCGCCTGCCGTCGCTGCTTTAGCTTGAGCCTGCGATGCGACTGGGCCATACCCGCCAAGGCTGAACACGATCCGAGGCCAGACGCTATTGCATCCCACGCGCTTATCACTCATCGGCGTATTCAGCCGGCGCAGTCTGCCGTCACAGAAACCGACTCTTCTTCCTCTTCTTCATCAGCAGCAGGTCCAGATACCGTTCCGACAACCGGCCTCCCCGGGGCCGATCATCATGTCACCTTGCGGCAGAGTCCCCCGTTCGCGGACTGGAGCACCTCGCCGCCGCCGGGGCACCCATACTCACCCATGTACCATCAGGTCTCTTCACCCACGACTCCGTGCGCCAACTCCCTCACACTTTCCGATGTCGACCGCCGGTACTTCCAGTACTTCCCGTCCTCGTCCGTCGTCTTCTACTACATGAAGAAATGGCAGTGGAGCAGCTTCAACGTTCTATACAAGGGCTGCGCCGCCGACAGCAAGATCATAATGCGCTTAATCATGGCCATGTCGGCGAGCGAGATGCACCGCGACAGTCTGGTCCCCCACCGGCCCGGATGGCCAACCGCCGAGGACCACTCCCGTTACTACTACGGCACGGCCGTCGGGGAGTTTCGCCAGCTTCTTCAGGCACCAGAGAGTAAGGAGGCGCCATCCGACGACAAAGTCGAGCTCATCTTCATTACCATGTTCCTCATGATTGTGCACGAGTCCAAGTTTGGTCGCGGCATCCGGAATCTCCAGCTGCACTTGAACGGAATGAGGTGCCTTCTCAAGGCACACCCTGATCTTCTCCGTGTCGACGACTTGAATACTCTCCTGATGTCGTCAGATATGGATGGACGAGAAGCAGGGACGCGTGGCTTTCGTAAGCTCATGTTGGCACAGCTGCTGGTGTGGGTCCTGTAAGTCTTGGATGGGAGAGTCGAAGGTGACGATCCCTTTGCTTGGATCCATGTACTAAAGAGTTCTGTTCCACCATCAGATATATTGATGAGAGCTGCCGCCCAGCCGGCTTGCACGAGTCGCTGTTCGACTACGTTATTGACAGCGGTAACCCCGCATTACATCCCGACCGACTCCACCGATGTGCCCGCCTGTGGGGCCGGTGCCACTGGGGCCGGGAGTACCCGGACAGGCAAGTGGCCGATGATATGGAGAACTACCGTGCGCTAGAACTACTCAACAAGGGCGTGTTTTTCGGCAATAGGGTGTGGACCGCATTCAAGAACAGCGTGCCGGGAGCTAAGTGCCCTGCGGCTGATGCAGTCATTGCCAATATCATGAATGCTCTAGACGTACGTTCTCAACCCTGTCTCTACATGTCTTCTCCAAGCTGATCTGGATGATATTGACTTGCTCGATGTTGGACAGGACTACTCGGATCTCTTCATCACTGCCAAGCTAGCCTCGGTGGAATCCAACCGGCGCACACTCATCACAATCAGCACCGCCGTGGCAACCGTCTATGCGCAACTCCTTGTTCACCGCCGGCTCTTTCGCCACCTGGAGCCTCCCACGTCACTGGACCAGCAGGCAATCCACAGCATCATCGATATATGTCGGACGCAGTATGCCTGCGATGCTCGACTACTTTACCGGCTGCGCTGGGCACTCATGGCCGCCATGATCAATGCCGAAGACGTCTCAGAGCGGGAGTGGCTTGTTGATAGGATCGCCGAAATGAAAGACCGGGACATGGAGGGCGCATGGACTCATGCAATTGTTCAGCGTGTACGCCAAGAGCAGGAAACCCTCCCTGAGGGATCCTGGGTTGACTTTGGCGCCTTACTACGCGAGTACTATGCGGACAACATTGGTATGAGCTAGTACCTAGGTATAGATATACCACACATGTAGAATTCCTCATGTGTCAAAAACACCCCAGACGCAGGTTCATCAGTCCAATCCATCTGCCGTGTTCATTCGTGCCATCTTGTTTCGGCCACCCTCCCGCTGTCTCCGTGCCACACAAGCCCACGATTTGACATCCATACTCAATGTCAGCACGCAACTCTATGGTGGGGATCTAGGAACGAAAAGTGACAAGAGGCATCTGCGGGGTCACGGATGGACAGGCAAGACGCGAAGAACTGAAAGTTGAATGATGATGATAAAGATCCCGGTTCTAGGATCCAGAATCAGAGAGCTAAGCTAAAGATCTTCGGCCTGTCTTTCCCCTTCCTTCCTGTTGTGCCTTCTGCGGTGATTGAGACTCAATCTACGGAGTAGAGTCAGTAGACGGTTAATTGATGTGCTTACTAGTAATCGTATGAGTGTGTATAAGGTATTTTCCCTACGTTTCTTGTAAAGCCACAAGCAGCGACATTACATGCATGTAATAGACATCTCGAGGTTCCCAGCGCCATCGTATTTCCAAGCAACAGGTTGATCAGCTAGGCTAGAACCACCTCAGAATCTTCCAGCCCGGGGACGTGACTTCGGTGATGCACATACATGATGTACCCATAAAATAATGCATCGTACATCGTACATGTAGATGCAGAACCACATGTCTCATTTTGATACATGTTGACGCTGGCTGGCTTCTACAATGATTCACCCGTCTATTCGGTGCTACCAAGGGCCTTTGGAGGTTCCACTTGCCATATGTGCTTGCGCCCTGACAGGCATTCAGACATCTTCTCAGCAACATGACCCTGCCGAAGGCTCACGGTAATAGCATGTGGAAACCAGGTATCCACCATCTCCGGTAGCTTCAATCCCGGATGGGCTCCACCCTCCGTATTCTTTTGCAACGCTACTTATGATACGGAGAAGTATTGAACAATACCCCCTGTACAGAAACTTGAATATACCATGTGCCTCGCGTAGAATGTTTACAGAGATGTATTCGAAGCCACGTAATAACACCATTGTCGCCTCGTGTTGTATTGGCGACGCCCCGGTGGGTTTTGGGTCGTGTTGATACTGGTTTCTGTCCTAGCTAGACCAACTCAAGTAGGACCGTGTCTCTGTTAAGAGACATTTTGCATCCCAGGCTGAAAGACCCAAGACTCTTGGGGATCTCAAACTTACATGGGTTCCGTGCTCAAGGGCAATTTTTTGGCTTGATAAATACTCTGCCTGTCGCCCTCCCTGAAGCAAGGTGAGCTACGTGGTATGTATATATTGGCGTAAGTACTCATTGACAGGCACTTTGATAGATAGTCAGCCACGTTCTTTTCTCTTGCACCTGAGCTCTTATCACATCAACATGGCACGTCTACTCAAAACCCTACTCTACTTGGGGATTATTGCGTCCGGTCTGAATACCGCAGCGGCGGCGGTTGTAGGCCTGGCTAATGACAAGAGGGACTCTGCCACATTTGTCCACCCAGGCATCATGATGAGCAAGCGCCAGCTCGACTTCATGCGGAGCAAGGTGAATCGCGGGTCACGTCCGTGGGTGGACGCGTACAACGTCCTCAAGTCTGATGGGCTTGCTAGTCCGACCCGACAGGCGAGCCCCGTACCGACTGTCCAGTGCGGCAGCTACTCCAACCCAGACGTTGGATGCTCGGCAGAGCGCAAGGATGCCATGTCAGCCTATGCCAACTCGCTGGCTTGGTACATTACGAAGGACCAGTCGTACGCAGACAAGGCAATCTACTACATGAACGCATGGTCATCCATGCTGAAGGCCCACACTGACAGCAATGCACCCCTACAGTCGGGTTGGGTTTCGTCCGTTTGGGCGCGCGCGGCGGAGATCATCCGGTACAGCGATGCTGGCTGGGGCAGCGACGAGATCACCCAGTTTGAGACTATGTTGCGGGATGTGTATCTGCCACTTATCATCAAGGGCCATGCTACTGCCAACGGTAATTGGGAGCTGGGTCAGTAGTACTTTCTCCCTCTGCCCCATTTGTGTGGTATTGTTGACCTAGATTTCCAGTCATGATGGAGGGGTCGATAAACATCGCCATCTTCCTCGACGATAGGAGCACCTACAACACAGCCCTTAACAAGTTCCTCGATCGTGTACCCGCATACATTTACATGACGAGCGACGGCGATACTCCCGTAGCCCCGGTTGGCTCGGGATACACTGGGGCGAGCCTCATAACGTACTGGCAGGGTCAAAGTACCTTTCCAGAGGACGGCATGGCGCAGGAGACATGTAGGGACCTCGAGCACACCGGCTACGGCATTTCCTCCATCTCTCACGTCGCCGAGACGTGCCGGATTCAGGGCAGGGACTTATATTCCACCACTGTGGGCAGCCGGTTGAGGAGAGCGCTGGAGTTTCATACCCAGTTTGCACTTGGAGAGGACGTTCCTTCATGGTTGTGCGGTGGAAGTCTGGATGGCGCTCTGATAAATGGTAAGTAAGCCCGCCTTGCATACCGTCCGAAATCATGACGCTACCAATCTGCCTCGACCTTAGAGCTAATGTTATTTTGGTCGATGGTTAGTTACCGAAGTCGGCTATAGTGCCCTCGCCGTTCGGAGGGGAATCAGCATGCCCAACACCGCAGAGTACACGGCCCAGCAGCGGCCTGGAGGTCAAGATTTGCTCTTTATTGCGTGGGAGACGCTCACTCATGCCCGGACTGCACTTTGAATTATCCTCAACCAGAGGCTCTATACACTCAGGCACATTGGTAAACAGGGATATTAATTCAGAAAGATAGGAGGGTTATGACGTAGGAAGTTGGGATATCAGAATGAGTCCATATGAGGAACAATGTTCTGCCCCACGCTGAAGGAGCGACCCTCCTAGAAGATAAAGATCAAGCCCCCCCTTTGTGGACTATAAGACAAATGAACATCTCATTCAAGATTAAGTCCCTTTTGAGTGACCTTCGTGGTGTTTATTTTCACTGTTCATTATCATCCCGAACATTTCCATATGCCTCCTTGGCGAATGCCGCGATGAAAGGGCTAGAGAACGGCCGTTGCACACGCCCACGCCTACTTCAACTTTCAATATTGCGACATTACGGGGATAGAACTCAAGAAAGAATATAGCTTCATTTTGGAATATAAGGATGATTTGTCGGTATCTAAAAGCTAGACGAGAACCAAGCTCTCATTCTGGCATTTCACCTTGATGACTGCTAGACTGACCTGGGTTACAGCCCTTCGTCTCGATCATATCAAAACACCAACAAGCCCAAAACCACGCTCCAATACATGAAGGATAATCACAAGTGAAAATACCACAGTTTGACTCTCAATAGGAGTGATTGATACCATTGAGAATGCCTCTCATCGTCTTAGGTTGCTCGTTTTAGTCCCGCTAGTTGGGTGCCCTTGTGAGCGGCTGTTCCGCGATAAGGCTTTCAAGTACTAGTAGTATCTTGGAGAAGGGTCTCCGCAATCCACTGGAGAGGGTTGCACGTCATTTGACAGTCGGAATAGGGATACAGTTAATCGCCCTCTTACGACTATTGCAGCTTATCTGCTCGGCCCAAGTTTTCCGACAGTCATACGCGTATGCTGTAGTATTACTGCCGATTTAAATACTGCCTGCCACCCACATACCTGGGCGTTGTCATCTTGTCTTCAATCGAATCTAATGGTGCACGCTTGCTATCCCCCGCTTGCCCCCCAACGCCCGGTTCACTTATAAGTCATGGTGCACCAGCGCCTCTCTAATACGAACATTGTCGGTGTCACTGATAATAGCCTAACTGCAAGAAAGTCAACCCGCGGTGACTCCTATCGACGAACACAAAGGGCTCCTCTAGCATGCAAACGATGCACCAAACGGCGGGTCAAGTGCGACAAGAAGATACCATGCCAACAATGCATATCTCGTGGCGTCGAGTCCCTCTGTGAGCGGGAAATCGTCTGCACAAAAGACAAACTCATATTGTCTGGGTCAGTAGCAAACAAGACCCATTTCCTATATACATGACCCTCACAGGCATATCAAGACTCTGAATGCATCCCTCCTGCTAACTTGTAGCATCTTCATTCATGCATAGCACCCGTCTCATCAAATCTCCTTCTACCCAACCGAAGACGGTTGGGGAAACTCAGAGTTACAACACCTCTATGGTGGAGAATACATCATTTCTAGCCCCATCATTCAACCCCCCAGAGACCGAGTTTGTCAACATGACAGAAAGGTTCGAGAGAGAACTCTTTCAGCGTGTTGACTCACAGTCCCGTCCAACAACCGTCTCCTCGGAACATGATATTCACTGGCCCTCTGAATCGTGCGTATCTGGTCTCCTGGAAGATGGACGGATCTGGTCCTCGTGGATTCATTTCGCCGTGCACCAACCGACATTTGAGCGAGAATGTGCCGACTTCCTAGATGGTCAAATGTCGCCTGATCCGTTCTGGTTGGCCCTCTTCTTTAGCTACTTGAGCGCACGTTTCAGTTCCTTTCCTCAGTACATATGTACACATGCTTCATCGGTTGAAGCCATGCATCGTTGGCTGGTGAGCTAACTTATTTCGTAGTCCGCATTGCTGTTCATTGATCAAGACCGAATGAAGCAGATTGGGACTCCTGAAGTCGGTAGGTCGTTCTTTGTACTCTAATACTTGAACATTATGGCACGCAAGCCTTGATAATTTGGGACTGACGATGTCCCCGTTCAGCTTATACGGATCTCTTGCCCAATTGGTATGATGCGGCCTTGTACTTTCTAGAACAGAGCCAGTTCCTTCGCCGACACGACTTCCGCACTGTTCAAACCGTTGCAATCTTGGGCATGGTCTTTAACAGCGTTGGTGACTCGCGATTGCACATTTCGATGTGGGGCATTGCCATTCGCACTGCCCAGGCATTGAACATGGGCGACGATGCTGCGCACCAAGAAGAAACACTTGTCGAGACTCAGATCCGTCAGCGCCTTTGGTGGACACTGATTCTGTGTGAATGGATGCCGATACCGCATCACCCGCCTTGTATCGAGGAGCATCATTTCCAGGTTCACCTCCCCGCTGCTCTGGACGACGCAGACCTGGAGAACCTAGAGGGCCTAGGAGACCTATCTCTGCAGTATTACATGCGTCGTGAGCCTCGCCCGAGACCCGTCGATTACCACATTGTCATGATCCGCGTCGCCACGGTGCGCTACAGGTTCAACCGCGCCCTCAAGCAGCTATCTGGTGGCATTTCCGCCATCGAGCACCTCGTCACCAAAGCCGACGAGGCCTTGGCAGAGATTGTTGATTCCCTCCCTCTGCATCTGCAAAGGCATCTCATCGACGACGATGCGGACCAAGAACCCAAGTGGGTTCGGTGGCAGCGATTCAACATCGCATCGGTCCTGCTTTACTACAGGATCGTCATCAACAGGGTGCTTCAAGATCGATGGGTGCAGAATCCCACCACGTTTGCCCGGTCCCGCGCAATTTGCCTTGACTCGGCTCGCGGCATTGTCGTTCTGTCCTCAAAGTGCGCATCGGAGCCAGCCAGGCATCGGACTTGGTATGTTGGGCTTCTTTGGCTCTAGGTGATTGGAGTCGGTCTCATAAATTTGCTAACAACGTCTGTACGAGGACAAAAAACAGGGCCATCAGTTTGCAACTCTTCTCCGCCGCCATAATTCTCGCTACCGAGGTCAAGTGGCACCCTGATGACCACACCGAGGCCTATATCCGGGACCTGCGCATATGCATTGACTTTCTGGAACGGGTGAAAGACAGCAGCGTTCTCGCCCTCGAGGCACTTAAAATCTTGAGACCGCAACTGCCCCCCGAAATGATTACTTAAGTGCTAATTGAATTCGCATCAACTGCCATTTCTTCCATGTGTACATCATATGAAACCAGAAACCCATTTTCGTATGTAACAAGGTTTATTTCTGTGTTTATTTGATACAGCACGCTCTCTCTGCTGGTCTTTAATGATCACGGGTAGACGAAGATCCAGTCTCGGCAATCACGATCGTACTGGCAACCTTTCCATCAATGACAGCCTCGGCGTCAGCTATACTGCCCCTCTCTCCTCCTTCAAACAAATCTTCGATCTCCTCAAGCGTTTTGCCCTTGGTTTCCACCCAGAAGACAATGACAAAGATGAGCTGTAAGACATCCCATCCCGCATTGATCATGTATGTCTTCCAACCAATGGCTGCAAGGGCAAAGGGGAATACCAAAGTAACAAATATGCTAGAAGCTCTAGTTAGAGTGATATATTTCCAAAAGCAGCAACTCATAAACTTTGACTTACCCAATGGCGTTGGTGAGGACCTGATATGCCGCCATGCCGTTGGACCGAATGGAAAAGCTTAGCACCTCGGGTGGATACATGGAGGTCAGCGGCGTCAAGCCGAAGCTATAGCTCCCTTGGAACAGGAATATGGTGGCCACAGTTCCGTATATGCCTCCTACGTTTGTCGAATTTCCATATCTGGATGTCAATCCGCCCATCATAAATAGAAATCCGGAAATCAGACACAGAGAACTGATGGCCAGAGTCTTGCGTCCGAGTCTGTTGGCAAGGAGTGTACCGGCGCATGCGATGACCAAACACCAGGCGTTCAAAATCACATTCTGACAACGCAGTTAGCCCAGAAGAATACACTCAGGGGTGGGAAGGTTCAGTCTTTGACTAACAATCTCAAGCTGCGTATCACTGTCTGTAATGCCACTGTTTTGCAACATGGTGCCCAGGTAGTAGGAGATGATGTTGTTGCCTGATCTGGTGGTTAGTGACGTACACGGGGGGTGTTTGGGGCACGCCATTTGATCTCACCAGAGAGCATTGTGATGCACGCGACTGAGAGACTGAGAATCATTTGTCTTCGGTGGGCCGGTTTCTTCATCAGTTGCATCATATTCACCTGGGAATTCGTCTCCCGCTCGCGCTCGATCGAGTCCACTATATCTTGGCAAACGCTAGCTACCAGAGGGTCGGACACGTCCCCATTGGTGTGCGTGTAAGCGACGGCAAGCTTGGCGTCGTGATGTCGGGATTGGTGAATCAGCCACCTCGGAGATTCTGGGACGAAGGGCATAATGACCACGCTCAAGATACTAAAGATGCCTTGAAGCAATGATGGCATGCGCCATGCCCATGTGGAGTCGAGCTGAGCGGAGCCGTAGGTGATACCTGCGGATATGAGACCACCTTGAATGGAGGCATAGCCAACGACTATTAGTCGCCGCCATAGGTTGTAAGGCAATTCGAAGGCTCGTGCTAGAATGCTCACCGATATACCAAAACGTAAAGAAACAGCCAAGGCCCAAGGCTCGCCATTTTTGAGGGAGCGTCTCCGCCAAAAATGTCGGACCTTGACATGATTTAGGGTTAGTATTACACTATGTAATCGACGGTACAATTGATACATGCATGGCATGGTCTTTGGCAAGGGCATGTACTAATGTATGTGTGTACTCACCTGCAACGCCAGAACACCCCGTGCCGAGGCCAATCAGGATTCTGGAAACGACAAACATGGCAATGTTCTGAGATGCGGCTTGCAGAACGGCTGCAATTGCAGCCAGCAAAGCTGCGTAGTAGACAGCTTTTTTGCGCCCAATCTTGTCAGCCACGATGCCGTAGAAGAAGCCGGAAAGGCACCCGCCCATCCACACGGCTGACGTGTTGAGCGCAAGTGTTGCCGTAGTCAAGGAGAAGTATTCGGTATATGAAGGGAGAATGTTGAGGCCATTCATCATTGAGGAGTCGAAGCCTACAGTCTGGCTACCATGTCAGCAACCCCTCGATGCCGTTCAACCATTCCGGAATCGGGCTTTGGATCATACTGCTGCTGTGACACATGATGAAGCCACTAGGAGCGCAGAAACCATCTTTGACGAGCGAGGAACACCCCTAAGGGTGTTTCTTTGCGGCTCCATATTCTCAAGTCGGAAGAAGGAGTGGTCGTATTTGCTGTCTGCACTGCCGAAGCTACGTTCAAAAGACAGCAATATCCGCTCCGCCCAACATTGACTGAGGAATTGAAGCAAACAGCAAATCCCATGACAATCTTTTACCGACTTATATCTGTAATTATTATCAACCAGAATCCCAAACCAGCTGATTGGATTCTTTGACAAGCAAGTGATTACGCCCGCGGGTGAGTATCGGGCGAGATTGCATGCACCTGGTGACCCTGGCTATTGGTGCCCGGCCATGTTATCAGAAGCGCAGAGACCGAAAGGGCGATAACACATATGGCGGCATACATGCGCTACGCAACCATCTTTTCACTATCAGAACACAATGCAATATCAGTAGCTGTACTCAATCCCGCCCGAGACTCGCCCGATATCGATGAGTTGTCGGATTCCGCGTGACTAGTACGGGTATGGCGATTTCTAATGGCCTCGCTACAACGGGTCTTCCGCGCAGATCGGTGTCGGAGCGTCCGCGAGACATATCTGGGACTCGGCGCGTGGATGCGGGGGCATTTCGAAGGTGTCGACAACACGGAAAAGTATTTATACGTGTGTTGTCGAGATATCCAACATGCTACTGACCGCAGTCCCTGAAGACAAACTCAGAAACCTTTATACAAGCTCGCTTCAAATAACTACTTTTCAATCACTACGGAATACAACATGTCCGAGCAGTACGGTGACTTCCGAGACGACCTTTTCCGTGACGGATACGCCATCGTAAAGGGCGTTATCAGCCCCGAAAGATGTCAATACTACACGGAAGAAATGATGCAGTGGTTGGGCAAGTTCTCCTACGGGTTTGATAGGAACGACAAATCGACCTGGGGCCCTAACAACCTTCCCGCCTCAATGAAGTGCGTCTGGTTCCCCCGTCTTCCATGCTTTCCTCGACGCTAATGATTCGAACAGGGGCGGCATGTATAACGGGTACTCAGTCCAGCATGAAAAGTTCATGTGGGACGCCAGAACGTAAGACCGGACTCTCAACACCGTGTTGAAAATACATATCTCTTGATGGATATTAACCACCAAAAATTAATATAGGGAGCCGTCGTGCATCGAGATATTCGAAAAGCTCTGGGGTACCGACAAGCTCCTCGTGTCGTTTGATGGAATGAACTTCACTCTTCCGTACCCTGGACTGGAGCAGACGAAGCCTTGGCCACATGTCGACCAGGACCCCAAGAGAAAGGGTATGCAGTGCGTCCAGGGAATCCTGAACCTGGCACCCAATGGCGAGGACGATGGCGGCTTGATCGTCATGCGGGGTTCCCACGCTCTCAATGAAAAGTTCTTCCAGGAGCATAAGGTAAGCCCGAGGGGCACCTGGGGCTCGGCTGACTTTTTCGACTTCACCCCCGAGGAGATCAAGTGGTTCGCAGATCGAGGCTGTAATATGGTCAAGGTGTGTGCCGAGCCCGGGGACTTTATCCTGTGGGATTCGCGAACGGTTCACCAGAACGAAATCCCGAGGACGGAGAACGTGAGGGCTGTCATCTACATCTGCTATACCCCAGCAGCCTTTGCCGATCCGGAGGCTCTCGAGAAGAAGGCCAAGTTGTTTGAATCGCGCACTGGTTCGGTATGTTAACCCACCCTATCTATAATGCTCTTTGTCTCGTTGAAATGCTGACTCGACTCTCTGTTCTCTAGACGCATTGGCCCCATTCCAACATTTTTGCAACCAGGGAGAAGCCAAGGCTGGGACAAGTCGACCCGGGTCGTAGAGACCGACCCTTTGTAGATCTAGTGGAGACTCCCCAGATACTCAAGCTTGCTGGGAAGGTTGCATACTAGAAGGCGCCGTTGGGATCTTTGAAGGCGGGTTTCAATGTTCCTCGCTCAGATAGGCCCCCAGTCAGGCAGTTTGTCTCAAAGGGAAAGGGATAAATCTCTACGGAGAAATTTCGACCCTTGTCCTGTAACAACGTCAGTCAGCAACCAGGGAGTGCATATAGCGTTCCACGCAGAGAGGAGCTTGCTGGAGGGGAACAGAAAAATGCAAAGGATGGTCTGATCCACTAGCTAGAAGCACCTAACCTAGTACTAGTGAGGATGAATAGACTGATGATGATCAAAGCTCGTGGTTTCCCGTATGGGTTGTCTGAAATCCATGTACTCACTCGCATACCGCCCCGTCCATGGTGCTTTCCTCGTCCATGCCTTCCTTGTCTGCGGTGCCGTCGTGCCTCACCCACAGAAGGACGTAGGAAGGAGCGACCAGCGCTTGGGGATAAAGGCCAGGATCCTCCGCATCCTGGCATTTTAGCCAGATCACCAACACATACGCTTCTTTGCACTACTAAGGTACGCTTTGACGCCCAGTGATGTCCGTGATGCCTCTCATCATCTTCGACCTCTCGTTTACGATCCCGCCTCTCTAATCCCACATTCCACGATAAGATCGACAAGTCCTCAAGCAGCCGGTTGTGTTCTTGACAGAAAGAGGGTTATCTTTCGCAATGACAAGCGCCCTGCCGTTCGCTTTTTATACTTTTCTTCCACAATGGCCCTTGTCTGCCTCAAACTGTGATTAGGTATCACTAATACATCCTTGGCAGAATACATGGACTAGGTACCCCGACGGTTGTTGGTTAATGTGATTCTTCCTCAGTGTACGGAGTAATACGAAGGATGCGGTTCTCCACTCGCACGCTGGAAGGGTGCCCGTCCTTGGTGAGAACCTCGGTTCCGGTCCATTCCGCTCCGAATCTACACAGCTTGTTCACGTCAACCCTTTAAACAAATCAAAGCAGGAGTCCCGATATGTCGGCTGTCTGGTACATCTCTCATAATCGTCTCATAGGGCTGACAATTCTCGTCTCACCCACGTTCTACAACCGCCGGGCGCTAATGTAAGCCTCCGACGCCTCCCCGCCCCCACCTCCACTTTGTCTTTTCACCATCTTGTAATACAGACTGTCATTGTCGCCTATTCATCATCCTGGATATTGAGCTAAACTTAGTATTAGGTCGAGCGCTCTTAGTGTGGCAACTTTCAATGCCAACGTTATATACTAATCGGGAAATGGTTCAATCAACGCTACATCGCCTGCGAGAGGCCCTCTTGTTGAACGGTGACCCGGAACCGGGGCCGTTGCCGTTTCTCCCAGACGAGAGGCGGCCTCTGACGCCCAAGACACCCATTCAAAGCACGACCATGAGCCCCATATTCACCGAGCTTCCCGTCGATATTCTTTTCAAGATCCTGTCCTACGCCTTTGGAGTAGGGGCCGTCCATATGGAACTCGACTACAGCCGGGTCGTACCCATGCGCCGATGTTCGAGGCGCCTCCGCGATCCACACCAGGCCAATCGTCTAGGTTTTTATGGAATCGATCCACCTGTTGCAGGTATTACAGCCAAGAACAGCCCGCGTACTATCCATCTACACGCCGATAAGTCGGCCCGCCGACGCTGGCGGTGGTTCAGTTGCGTATGCCGCCGATCAGACGACCTATTTACTGTCAGATACCTCTGTGCCGAGCCATATAGCTGCGGGTGCAAATACAGCCCTGATCAGGCCTACAACGACGAACCTGGCATGCTTAGGAAGGAGTGCAATATCGGGGCTATGGGTTGGCTGTTGTCCTGTCGACTGGCCTACACTATCGGCATTGATGTTCTCTACTCGACAAACACACTGCACCTGACCAGCACCACACTCATCCTCAACCTCCCCCGGCTCGTGCCGTCATCGAGCCTGCAAAGGATCAAATCGCTGGAAATGCGATGGAAGATACACCCCTTTAGGGAACAGCGCCCTGCAGACCTACCCTTGTCGGATCTGGATGCCTTCAACAGGCTCCTTGGCGAAACGCCGCACATCTTCCCCAACCTCCAGAGGCTCTACCTATCCCTTCAAGGGGACATGGAGCTGCCTGGTGAGCTCGAAGGGCCAGTCTCGGTAGCCAAAAAGCATGATGCCGCCGAAGAAACGCTCATGCGCCCGGTCGAAGACATGCTTCGCAAGCTACCAATGCTGACTATTGCCGTGGTAGCCATCCCCAGCTCGGTATACCTGGAGCAGAAGCGCCGGGCGATGGAGACCAAAGCCCCAATGTCTGAAGCCAGGAACTACCGCAGGGAGCGACACTGGCGACCATTGCAAAATGCAAGTGTTGATGGCTACTGGTCTGCTCTGGGTCATAGAGACCTCACAGACCGCAGCTTCGGGTTCTTTGAAATACGACAAGACGAGGTCCTTACCCCGCCTGGCTCAAGAATGAGTGACCCTGGTCCCTATGGCCCTTTCCGTTATTTATTCTTCCGGGACAAATCACCGTGGAACTGACCTGGGTCTTGTCGCAAGACGCGCAGGGTGAGTGAAATGTGGAGATACATCAGCGTCACGCGAGCCAGGCACTTGTGGCTAATCTACCCCACCAGCCACAGCACTTTAACGCGTCTCCTCGCGACCGACCGCGTCTTCCAGAAAGCCAAATCCATTGAATCCAAGCTTGCTTCACACCTCTAACACGTCCGCCCACTGGAAATCTCTTGAACAATGGCCTCTCTAGATGCAACACCGAATGGCGCCGCCGCCGCCGTTGATCCCCTCCCCACCAGCATAGGGGGCACCTTCATCCCGCCCTCTGTCGACCGCCCCGTCATGCTCTCCGGCGCGTCCCACACACACTTCTCCCCCGTGCCCCCATCCCTGCAGCCCAACGACACCCACCCAGAGGGCCGGCCATGCTTCCTGGGCGTCGACGAGGCCGGCCGCGGTCCCGTTCTCGGACCCATGGTGTACGGAGTCTTCTACGTTCCCGAGGACGAGTCGGACAGCCTCCTGCGCGACACATACCACTTTGACGACTCCAAGGTGCTCAAGCCCGAGGTGCGATCGTCTCTCATGCAGACGCTGTGCAGGCCCGTGCCGGCACAGGAGGGGGGTGAGGTAGACACAGTGCTGAGAGACTCGTGCGGTTGGGCCACGGCCGCCCTCTCGGCCCGCGACATCTCATCCGGCATGCTCCGCCCCAGTGTGGCCTACAACCTCAACAGCCAGGCCCTCGACGCGACTGTTGAGCTGATCCGCGGCGTGTACGCGCAGGGCGTCAACGTGCGCCACATATTCGTCGACACGGTCGGCCAGCCCGCCGCATACCAGGCTCGCCTGCAGCGCTTCTTCCCACAGGCACGCATCACCGTCGCCAAGAAGGCCGACAGCCTGTACCCCTGTGTCAGTGCTGCATCTGTCTGCGCAAAGGTCACGCGCGACGCCGCTCTCGAGGTCCTATACCAGGCTGTCTATGCCGGTGAGGCCAAGGGCACTGACGACGACGATAAGCAAGGGGAGGACGTCCCCATGGCTTGGGGATCGGGGTACCCCTCCGACGCAAGGTGCGTCTCGTGGCTCCGCGGCAACATGCACCCCGTCTTCGGGTGGGGGCCGGAGTGCCGCTTCAGCTGGGGCACGGCGCGCGACATGGTCGAGTCGACAAAGGCATCGAGCAGCACCGTCAAGGTGGAGTGGCCCGACAATGACGACGAGGACGAGAACACGAACCGCTTGACGGACTACTTTTCTGCACCAGGTGCCAAGGACTCGGAACAGGATGAGCTGGCTGGCTGGTTCGGCACGTCAACGGGGCTTGAGGCCTTCTAGACAACACTTACACTTTTCGGCATTCACACTACCACACTACGGCGTTTGGCGCACAGCTTCAATTTCAGGATACTAGGCATGGGATGCATTCATATCTGCTACTGATACTCGACAATTCGATTAGGACAAGGGCACGCAAAGGCTCCGAGGATGATAATAAACCAAAAGATGCTTGAACGGAAACATGAATAGAGACACAGACACCGTTTTCCCAACCCAACCAACCCGACGCTTTGCTTTGCTTTGTGTTTTTTTGGTATAACTTCCTTCGTTTTGTATGGTTTATGCCTCCTCTTTCGGGCGCTCAAATCTCATCGTCTGCCGTCGAGCTCTTGTCCTGCTTCTTCCCCCGGCTATCCAGCGTGTCCAGGCTGATGTTGTCCGAGTCGTTCTTAGCACTGCCGGCCGGGACTCCCACGACCTGCCTCGCCGACTCCGAGTTCATTATGTACTCCCTGAGCCGCTGCTTGCCAATGTCCATGCCCTGTGTCACGGCAGCGTTGCCCATGTGCATCATGGGGCCAAGCAGGTTGAGCGTGTAGGCAATGTAAAGGCCGCCGCCCAGGAGGGCCAGCAGGATGAAGAGGAAAGGGTTTTTGAGGACTGGGGACGCACCCACGTTAGTACAATGTTCAACATCAATCTCGAGATCACGGTGACCATCTCTGCCAAACAGCCGTGATAGACATGTGAAGAAACGGGGGAGTCATGGAAGACAAGGGGGGTGGATGGCGGTGAAGCTTACCAGCGAAAATCTCGTTCCAGCCAAACGCCAGCAGCAGGGCGTAAAAGTACCACGGAATCTGGGCCACACCGCCAATGGCGCTCCGCTTAGCCTCGACAAACACGCCGTCGGCCATCTTCTTGAACCGGACGACGAGGTCTTGCCTCTTGCTCTCGCTCAGGACCGTCGTCTCCTCCTCGAGGCTCTTGCCCTCGTCCTCATCGACGCCGCCAATGGGCGTCATGTCCTCCTCGTCATCGGGCTCCGCGCCAGCCGGCTGCGGGCCGATGAAGCTGACGAGATCCGGGGGCGCGTACGTCGAGGCGAGGCGGAACCTCGAGAGGAGCGGGATGAGCTTCAGCGTCGACTCACGCGCCTTGGTGTAGACACCCTCGATGTCGTCGGTGGGGCGCCAGATGCGCGGCACGCCAGCTTCGTCGTAGCGGAACTTGTCCTCAAAGTTCTCGCGCAACTTGAGCAGAATGTTGCCCTCCATGACCTCCTCGTCGATCTTCTCGCGGAGCGCGACCCAGCTCTTGCGGCGCAGGCGCCACGTGCCGACCTCAACCTCGTCGTCCGAGGCGTCGAAGCTCTTGGCACGATCGACGAAGCGCGTCTCGGCCTCGCGCACGATGCCCGAGAACACGTTCCAGATGCGGTCCCACAGATCCTTCTCCGTCGGAGGCCGCTCCTCGCCCTCAGGCGCGCCGGTCCCAGCCCGCCCGGACCCCAGCTTGTTGAACTCGACGCCGATGGCATCGCCAAGCCGCGACTTGACCCAACGCTCCACGCGCGTTGCCAGCCGGCGCATCTCCTCCTTGCGCAGCCGCGAGCTCACATCATCGAGCTCCTGCTCGAACAGGAGGTACTGCGACTTGAAGTTGGTCCACGGAACGCCCTGCATCGCCAGGCTCTGCGCCTCCACCTTGAACACGTCGAGCGTCTTCTTCTTCTCGCTGGCCACAATCTCGGCAAACTCGTAGGAGCCGCCGGCCTTCTGGCCAGCCTTGACTTTTTGAGTGACGGCCTCGCTGAAGGCTGCGACTCCGGCCTTGTGAGCAGCTGACAGCTGACCCTGGTACAGGGCCTTGAGGCGCGTGTCCACTTTGCCCTCGAGCTCCTGCTTCTTGCGCGCGTAGACGCCCTTATGGTAGCGGCTGGCCTGGACCTCAAAGGCCTTGAGGCAGTCGACGCGGGCCTTGGTACCGGCACCACCCAGGTCCTTGAGCACCGTGGGCTTGCCGAGGCGCTCGGCCTCGGACTGCTTGTCTTCGAGGGGGAGGATGAGGTTGTCAAAGGTGATAAGGACCTCGCGGGATATCTCATCACAGCGGAACTGGGCCAGGAGCTCCTGCTGAGTGGGCAGGTCGAGGTCCTTGTTGTTGACAATCTGGTCCCAGATGCCCTCTGCGTAGACGGAGAGACCGTCAGCGGGAATGCGGCGGTGGTATTCGGGGAGGAAAACGCCTCCGTCGAACTCATCCTCGCCTTGGCCGTCAGGCGACTTGGTGCGGTGACCGGCGATGAAGCGGGAGCCTAGGACCTGGACCTCGCTGGAAAACTTGTCGGCTTGGAGGATCTTGTGGGGCAGAGCGGCGAAGCCAAAGTCAAAGTAGTCCTCAATGTGGGAGTTTTCGAGGCCCTGGGGCTTGGAGATGGAGGACCAGATCTTGGTCAGGTCCTGGACGAGTGTGTTGCGGAGGTTCGCAAGGGGCGTGGTACCCAGGTGGTCTCGAATGACGAAGAAGAGGAGGGAGCGGGGAGTCGACCTGAAGAGGATTGTGTCAGCCACGATCAATGGAAGGGAGATCCCGAGACCAACAAATGGCAAAGCCAAGGACATGAACAAAGGGGGTGTGGGCTGGACTCACTTCTTGTCCTTGAGGAACAGCTGCAGATTGACCTCAAATACGGTCTTGAGCAGGCCCATGTTGGCGCCCTGGTACAGGCCGACCTGATGCTCCCAAATGTTGACGAGCAGGACCTCAGAGGTAGCAAGAGCGAAGAGGGCGCTCTTGCGCTCAAAGTCCTGGTCCTCTCCGCGCTCGCGGCCGTCGGTACCCTCGACGTCCATGACGAGGATGTTGTCGGCCATCTTGGTGCCGTCGCTCTTCTCGCGCTTGTTTTTGGACATCCAGATGCCCTTTGTCGTCTGCTGGCGCTGCGTCTCGGACATGACGGAGAAGTCCGTGCCGAAGAGGGCGTTGAGGAGGGTCGACTTGCCGGTGGACTGGGAGCCAAAGACAGAGATGAGGTGATAGTTGAAGCCTGCCTCGGCGACATGTTCGGCGTTGAGGTATTGGGTCAGCTGGCCGCTATATTTCCATTCGCGTTAACAACCCGCATCAATCGCATCTAGGCAGGTATCTCGCAGAGGGGGGTGGATAGGATCATCCATAATGGTCCCGAGGTAAAGGGGTGAGGGGAGGGGGTGGATGCGCCAACGTACTTGAACTCCTTCTCGCCGTCAATGACCTGGACGCCATGCTCAAAGTCTGCTTCGGCGGACTTTTCGCCCACGCCAGCCATGTGGCCGTTCATGTTGGCGGGCGCAGACGGGCAAGGTATTCGGTAGTGGTGGTGGTGCGGGTAGGAGTGGTTCGGTTATATAGGTGGCATCTAGGATAGGTAGCTGGGACCCTGGGGGGGGGTTGATGTCGTCTTGCGGCGGCGGCCGATGGGATGGCGAGGATAGATAATGGACGAGAAGAAGTCGGCGGTCGACAACGGGATAGCGGGTCCTCTATATGGTGACAAGGTTAAAGTATGACGGGAAAGCTTGGTGGTGTGCGAGGTGTGCGAGGTGTGCGTGGTGTGCGTGTGCGTTGTGCGTGCGTCTGTGGGCGTCCATATGATGCGGGCATGTGGCAGTTCCAACTGGCAAGCTGGCAGGGGGCCGTCTAGGGGCGTCTGGTGTGCTGGTGCCCCCCGTGCTCCCCTTGTGGCCTCCTGTGGCGTGTGTCGTGGCGGGGAGCTCCAGGTAAGCAATCAGGCGATAACTTTTTCCGCTCCGTCGCCGTTGCAGGGGTCAACTGCAGGTAATGGAGTAATACTATGCTCAACTTGGAGCCATAAGCTCTCATCATGAGCTACCGGTAACAATAACTGACAGCTAATGATGAATACTTTCCTGATGAAAATCCAGTAGTGTTCTTTCGTAAATCACGTATAATTGTACTTTTCAGAGGCATACTTATAAGAGTGACCCTAGTCCGTCAAGAACACATGTACTGCTCAATCATGGCGGGGTGAGACAGAAGCTCCCCTCTCCGCACCAGCTACATCACCAACTTCAGGGTCCACCGAGGGGTCATTCTCACCAACCCACCAACACCACATAACTTTTCTTTTAACAAGTTGTCTCTTTCGACATAGCAACTCATAGCACATCGCCACACTCAGAACATCACTATCAATTCACATCGCCCACCATGCTCATCCAAGAAACCCACCACGACGTTCCTGTCGGCGACAGCACCATGCGTATGCCCCTCACCTCTCCCACTCTTGCCTCATGCCTCATGCCCCGTGCCTCACTCACAGTACACTACTAACAACACTCACGCAGGCATCTTTGTCTTCCATCCCACAATCCCCGGCTATCCCAAGGCGTGAGCTTCCACTTCCCTCCCCCTACCACTATAAACCCATGTACCTAACACCCCGCAGCAAATTCCCCGGCGTCTGCCTCTTCAGTGAAATCTACCAAGGTACGCATCATCACTACTATAGACACTACTATAGAGCAGCATGATCATATTCTTTCATCTCGTATCTTGTCTTCGGCGGCCCTGCCGGGCCCCTTGCCGGGGGACCCTTCTCGTCACGCTCGCTCTCGGGGGCCATTGTCACTCCCTCACTGACATGACACCCCAGTCACTGGCCCCGTCGCCCGCTTCGCCCGCCAAATCGCTGGACAGGGCTACATTGTCGCCGCCCCCTCCTCCTACCACGAGTTCACCGGCCCTGAGCCTCTCAAGTACGACGCTGCCGACACCGACCGCGGCAACAAGTACAAGTTTGAAAAGGTCAACTGGCTCACTCGTACACCCTCGTAGTATGCCATTGAATACTAACCTCTGCCAGACCCTCGAGTCCTACGACGCCGACTCCCGCGCAACCGTCGACCTCCTCCTCTCCCTCCCCACATCCACGGGTCTCATCGGTGCCACGGGCATGTGCCTAGGTGGTCACCTCGCCCTCCGCGCTGCAGTAAGTCTCTCCCGCAATCCTCTTCCCTAATTCGTGCGTCCGGTGGCCCATCCCGGGGAGGCTATCCTCGCTCCACTCGCATTTCGAAGATATCTAACAGGTGCAGCTCGACCCTCGCATCACCGCAACAACATGCTACTTCGCCACAGATGTCCACTCCCGCACCCTGGGTCCCCACCCCTCTGGAGCTGACACCTCGTCCGACGGTCCCTCCTCCAGCACCCACACAATCGACCTCTTCCCCCAGCTCACCACCGCCACCAGGCGTGCTGCCGCGACTTCTTCCCAGGCCGCCGCCTCTGCTGCCGGTGCAGAGGTAGCCATGATATTCGGCATCAAGGACACCCACGTCCCCGACGCGGGGCGCGACCTGATCCGCTCCAAGCTCCGCAGTGCCGGCGTCACCTTCAGCTTCTACGAGTTCGCCCACGCCCAGCACGCCTTCATCCGCGACGAGCTCAGCAAGGGCCGCTACGACCCGGCCATCACAAAGGTCTGCTTCGAGGTCCTCCTCGAGCTGTTTGGCCGCGCGCTCAAGACGGACCTCGGCGCTCCCGAGGGCGACATAGCAGAGCCGGAGCACGTCTGCTAAACTCTCAACCGAACAGTGCGAGGGCAGCGAGGCTAGCCTCCCCGGGAAGGACCGTGAGAGGCACAATCAAAAGGAGGGACATGTCACGGAGAAGGAAAAATAGACAAGAGTCTACCCAAGTCTACCCGAGTGGTGACCAAGCTCTGTCTTGGCATTGAAAGCTGATGCTGCATACCGTGATGCTTCTATAAGTAGTGGCCGAGGACGCTGGTGCTCCAATGCGGCCTTTTGAACGAAAAACAAACATTTCAAGAATGAACCCCACGTGCCTCCATCGTCAACGTACACGCATGATCCATCTAGTCTCATGCTCCGTTCTTTCCCTTCCCAACCAAAAATCCGGCACTCCAAAAACAAACATCAAAAGGGGTACTTCGGAAATAGACAAACAAGGCTATCCAATCCATCGTGGACAGAGAACAAAACCCAAAATATAAACTTCAAACCATCTACATTACACAGAGAAAATGGGGTCCGCAGGCGACTACTGGCCACCGCGCGAGTTGTAAGGACGCAAGTTGCTGCTGTACGCCTGGCGCATGCTAGCCGATGTGGGCGAGGACGCTTCGATCTGGGCCTCTTCGTCCCATCCACGCTGGCTCATGCTGGGCGACTGAGCGGGCCTGGAGCTGTCGCGGACCGACTCGGGGTAGGATGCCATGGATTCTCCGGCCCTGCGTCGGCCGCGGGTGCTGACTCGCTCGAGGCCGGACCTAGCATCCTCGGGGGCCAAGCTGTGCTGACTCCTCTGGCTGCGGATCGAGACGCCGCGGCCCATGGCGTCGGGGGGAGTGACGCGGAGGGACCTGCCCTCGTCCCAGGTGGCACCCATGCCACGGACAGGCGGGCGCTTGGTGATACCCTGGATGGCGGCAGCCTCGGCCTCGGCCGATTTAGACTTGGCTGCGTCATCCGTCGCGGCGGGCACCAGGCGGGCCTCGTTTCGGGCCTTGGCAGCGTCGTCGCGGGCCTTGGCGGCCCACTCGTCCGTCACCGAGACGGCATAGGTGGGGTTGGCAGGACCGCCGGCGGCGTCGCCGCCACCGCCAGGGCCGAGAATGGGGATCTTCTTGAGGGCCAGGGCCAGGGCGCACATGAACTTGGACCGGCGGCTGGCGCGGACCATGCCGTTGTGCCAGTTGGACTTGTGCAGAATGGAGATTTGCAGGGTGAGCTTGTCCATGTTGCCGACGCTGCCGACGCCGATGCTGAAGTCGGGCTTGAAGTCGCGCGAGTTGTCGCGGTCGCGGACAAACTTTTCCATCTCCTGGCGCAGCAGCTCAATGTCCTCAAACGACGTGTCAAACGAGACATCAATCTCGAAGCTCTCGTACATGGCCTTGCTGCGCGACATGTTGTCGACCCACAGGTTGTTGAGGACAATGTTGGGCACTTGAGAGACCTGCTCGGTGTCGGCGCGGGTGAAGACGGAGTAGAGGAGGGAGATGCGCTGGACGACGAGCTCGACGTCGCTAATGACGACGCGGTCACCGACATCGTAGGGGTGCTTCACAAAGAGGAAGATGCAGGAACCAAGGAATTCCTGAGTGGTGACGGCAAAGACAAAGGATAGGGAGAGCAGAGCGGTTCCAGCCGAGGCAAGGGTAGTGACGAAGCTGCTCTGGAAGAAGGCGAGGAAGACAAAGATGATGATGAGGAGAACGACGAAGAGGAGGACCTTATCAAAGGCACCGAGGGCCTGGCCGATATCCTTCATGCCCTCGCCAATGGCCTTGCGCTCCTTTCCAACCTCGACGACCTTGCGGACCATCTCGTCAAGGCTGATGTCACCGTTCTCGTCGCCGTCGATGGCGTTGAAGGCCTCCTCGGCCTCGGTGGCATACTCCGGGCCGAGGACCTCCTTCACGTCTTCGAGGTAGAGGTTGTCGTTGCCGTCGACAACAAAGGACATCCAGATGCGGCGGGCCAGGGCCTCGGAGGAGCTGAGACGGTCGAGGGCCTCGAGGACAATGGAGTGAGCCGAGTTAGGGTTGAACACGTGCTTGCCGGTGATCTCCGAGGCAATGTTGCCAAAGGCCGAGGTGACCTTGCCTCCAAGGCGGCCGACGTCGCCAATAAGCCTCATGGGGGTGGCAGAGCCGCTGGCGCCCTTGCCACGCAGCTTGAGCTCAATGCTATCGTTGATAATGTGGTCCTCCTCGTCAAAGTCCGGGCCGTACATGGGGAAGAGGGCGCGGGAAGCGTCGTAGAGGATACCGAGCAGACGGATGTCGTGCTTGGACTCGTGGATGCGGTTGGCAAACGAGCGCTGGTGGTAGGAGACGCCAATGACCTGGACAATGGCCTTTTCGCCGAGGAAGACGGCCGAGGAGACGAAGAGGGCGCCAAGGATGGTGTTGATGGTGTGGACCCACTCGACGTTTGCCCTCGAGCCGGCAAAGAGCCTCTTGAAAGTGATCCAGACGGCCAGAGCCCAGAAGAAGAGGGTCAGGGGCACTGACATGTTGGCGAGGACAGTGGCATACTTGCGGGTACCGGCGCTGATGATGCCGGAGAAGAACATGAAGGCGCGGGGGAGGAGCCATGCGACGAGCTTGGCGGCCCAGACGGTCAGCCATGTAACCTCAATCCAAAGCATGAGCTTGAAGAGCGGGGGGCCGATGACGAGGCTATCGCCGCTGCCCTTGTTGCCGACGGGAATGTCGCCCTTGTGGCCGGTAGCCGCGAGGACGATGAGGGGGACGGCGAGGATGATGGCGACGGGGAAAATGTAGACGAGATAGCGAGAGACGACGGAGAAACCAATAATCTTGTTGTAGAGACGGCCCATCCAGTTGAGACGTGCCGGACGATCGGGGTTGGAGTCGAGGCCAGTGTCACCGCGGTCGAGGGGACCGTCCTGGGTCGCCTTTCTTCTCCTGCCGCGGTGGAAGCCATGGCCATTGTGTTCCTTCTGGTACTGCTGGGCGCCAGCGTCCTTTTCGAGGCGAGCCGAGTCTACGCTCGACGACTGAGCCATGGTGACACCGTTGCGAGAGCTGTTGTTGCTGCGGATGTTTGTGAGACGGATGCCCTCTTCTTCGCCGGCCATGTTGACGGCCTGGGGGTCGGACAGTTGGACAAAGCCAGAGCTGTTACGGTTATGCAGGGAGCTTCGCTTGCCGGGCATGGCCATTGTGAGGGGGGAGGGGGTCCCCTGATACTTGAATAAAACAAACGGGGGGCCAGGGTTGGAGGGGCCCAAGGGCAGTCGGGGTGCAGTCGGGGGCCGGGTGGGCTCTGGTGGCTCTGGTGGCTCTGGTGCGCCGTGTGGGTTCCCCTTAGCCTGTGTGTGGTGGCCGGGCTGGTGGGAGAATTAAACGGGGTGCAGCGACGTGTACGACGTGTAGTGCGAGTACTGGCAGCCGTACAACTTAGTGCAGACCACTGAAGGTAGCAATTTTATCAGAAAATGGCAGAGACCCAGTGGGGAGAGGGATGGTCTGGGAATCGTGGGCTTCTTTTTGGCTGGATGCAGCCGGGGATCCAGTTTGCCTGTGCGTGGGCTCCACGAGAAGAGTGCCGATCTGATGTCGACTGACGAAAGATTGACTCGGAGATCCTTGTAGGAGGTATGGCGAGACGCAATGCACGGATTCCAGCTCCGAGACGTGTCGAAACGACGAGGAAAGAAGGAAATAAAGAAGAAGGAAATGAAACGATGGTTGGACGTGTCATGAAAAGAATGAAAGTGTTTGAAGAAGAAGGACAAGTGAAAGTAAAAGTGAAAGATGAAGGGGAAAGAGGTGAATGAATACGAAGATAATGGTTAACGTAATAATAGGGGAGCAAGGAGACAAAAGGAAGGAGCCGATTCGTGAAGTGTGGTGGGGTGGACAATGGCAAAATGGGAAGGAAGGAATGATGGCGACCATGGGTGGCTCTTGTCGCTTGGCAGCAGCCAAGCAGTGTCCTTCGTACTTGGAAATACTTACTACTAGTATTGCTTGACTACGGTTGTACGGGTACGAGCATGCAATCAACGATGGTCTTTACTTTGTCCGGATGGAATGAGGAGCACGAGTGCAATGCAGAGCACAGGGGTGATACTGGAAGCGCCGAAGCATTGCTCTGTAAGTACGGAGTATTACCCACTGAGTTATCCGTAGAGGCGGAAAAAAAGAGGCGAGCAGCATGGGATGGATGGGGATCGAGAGCCCCGAAGTTGACGCGTCGACGACGTATTCAACACTCAGGACCAAGCAAACGTGGGGCCGCCACGCGCCAAGGGCCAAGAGATGGAACACGAAAAAAAAGAAAAGAGAAGGAAAGGAAGAAAAAAAAAAGAGCTTTGCTTGAGAAGAGCCAAGGCGAGGAATTGCTCGTCGTGGTTGGTCCCCAGCCGACGTCTTGGTGGTCTCCTCCCTCCATTCTGCCCCCCCTTGTCGTTATGTTCCCCACCGCACACGCTGCACAGCGAGGCGCCCTAGATCCCTACAGAGCATAGACGGTTCCACTGTAGGCGCAGCCCTTTAGTGGACCTCGCAACTGGCGCCAACGGCAGTTAGTGCTCCAGCGCTGTAGGTCGCCGTTGACAGCGGGCAATCCGCTGGAGGCACGCTGTAAGGAGGCACGCTGTAAGGAGGCACGCTGTTGGCCACGAACGACCGTTGTGAATTCCATTAGTACTTGCTAAGGGGCGAGGGCGAGTTCTTTGTATTGACGTTTGGCAAGTTAGGCAAGTCTATCCATTCCCCTGTTTCACCAACCGCCACAGTCCAATGGCTACGAGCTCCCCTCTCTCGTATGGACAGTATTAGTACTCCGTACAATTTACAGGTACCAACTATGAATACGTACCGGACACTCAGCCTCAGGGGCCCCGGGCCAGAACTCGAGAGTCATCCGCCTGTTTCACCAGCAGCATCCGTCGGCCGTTGCTGCGTCTCGGATTGGACGCGGCGCACCTGCAAAGAGGAAAGGATGGGCTCCGTGCAGTTTGGCAGTCGCCAGCGGCCAAAGAGACGAAAGATTGCAAGGGGTCAACCATTAATGCATGCCACCGGGCGCCGGCTGTCACCGACATGGGTCTTCTACCCCTGATTCTCACTTGATTGGGGTGGATCGTGAGATTCATGTACCGAGATACAGCCATGGCCCACGAGTACAAAGTAGACGTGCAATTGCACGCTACCAACACCACACAACACTGAACAGCATGGATGGCAAGGATGGCATGTGCAAATCTCAATTCTTGCCATAAGTACTCCGTACATTGCACGATTGTTGTACAAATCACGAGTACGAAACGAGTATGAGTGGTTGGTTGTACGCGAGTCGTACAACTATGATGCATACGAGCATCATAACGGAGTACTCCGTACTGAATAGTAATACGGATACAGTGCCATCTTCTTCCCGTATTACTCCCAACTCTGTACGGAGTACGGGGTACGCATACTTCGAGTACGAGCATCAAATAACTACCACCGGCGGGGACCTTGACCTTGACCATGACCTTGACCTTGGCCCTGACCCTGAACTTGTCCTGTGCGCATCCACACCCGCGCGCGTGGAGAAGAAAAATCTACCACCCGGCCACGCACCGCTTCTTCAATCTTGGCTTCCAAGCTTCTTGGCTTTTTACTCCATTGTCATTCTCCAATGTCATCCGCTAATGCGCCGTAATGGTCCCAAGTACGGAGTAGTCGCAAGTACGGAGTAGTCGTAGGTACGCGAGTGTCCACTCCTCTCGTAGGATGCCATCGCCCTATTATTAGACCCTCCAGCCGCTTGGCTCCATACCCTTGCGACTTCAGCCCCGGGCAAAAGGGAACTCAACCCGGTCGCATAATATTACATGTAATATAACATGCAATCATACCACACGTACATCAAGACCGGCGCTTTTACGACGTAATAACTGTAAGTGCAAGGGAAACTCACGGAGCTCATTCAGCCAGTCAACGACCTTTGCGAATCCTGTACCTGGATGGCGTGTTTACGCTGTACTTTGTATCAAGTAATACTCCGTATATCAATAACAACCGCGTTAAACTTTAGCTATTTCACAGCGTAATACGATTACTTATATGAAGTAGTATAAAGAGACCTATATTCAAAGACGCAAAGTCTGACCGCCACCCACGCAAGCTCCGTGCGCGCGCGTGGTCATGAACCCGCCCGTGCGTTAATGAGGGCTGAAACACCAACCGAGAAACTGTACTGTCTTCGCCTAGACTCTAAAGACAGACCATCAACTGTGTCGGTATTACTCCGTACGCCTGGCTGCACTTCTACTCGTAAGCTGTGGGTTTCAGTGCTACCGCCGACTCAGTAGGGAATAAAGTACGGATGGCAATAAACTGACAACATCATGTTTCAACTGCAACGTTGGTCCGTGGGCCCTTGGCCTCGGCTCGACATGTCACCTCATCTCAGGCCAGTTTCTCCCCTTTTTAGACTATGAAACTGCCTCCTTCTCGTACGAGTGCGCGATACGCTACAGCCCACGGAATACGGAGCAATACCGCGTAAGCGTACCAAGCAATGCGCTTGCTGTATCACTTACGGAGTATTTACTCGTAGTCTGGAATAGACCGTTGCTTGCCCAGCTATGCATATCGTGAAACCCATATATATCCATACAGCCCATATATATTGAATCCTGGCATGAATCCAGTCCAGTCTATACGCGCGTAGCAATCCTAACAACCATTCGAAATGCCCGGATGCTCTTGTCATGGTAGCCCATGTAAGCCCATACTTATATCCAGATAGATCCATAAATATATATCCGTCGGATCGAGTACGTGTACTCAACATCTATCAACTGCCAAATGCCAAATGGCAACTGGCCAACTGCTTACCCTGTCTGCCCACCAAAAGCAGATCATTCATGCCCACAAAAACGCCCGTGTCGTCAATGCCATGATCCCATCTAATACAACAAGGTATATACAGAAGTATCAAGATACCAATAGGAGAATATATACCTCCAGAAAGAACAGACCAGATGTGGATATCCAAAACTCCATAATGCACCATGCGCTTGCAAATCACAATATATATAAACAAGACGACCCCCGTATCAAGAGGACGATCCGGCAGAACGACGACATGTGATGTCACCGTCCACGACTCACGATACATGCCACACACCACCACCTCCTCCTCCTCCACCAGGTGATGACCTCATCGCGGCGTGGGCCGGAAACCCGACAAGGGTTTTGAGCTCGATCCTCGACTTGTCATTTGCCTGTCGTTGCTGCTGCGCGTCGCCCAAATCTTCGGCCTCATCTGCCGGCGGCCCCCCGTCGAGCTGGTACAGCGGCTCCACCGTCGCCTTCTTGTCCAGTAGCACATATCGCTTGATCCAGAACGGCAGGGTCTGCGTCACCTGGTACCGCATGAAGACGTGCGTCGGCACCGCAAAGATGTAGTCGAGCTCCTCGAGCGTCCGCTGCTTCGTCTCGGGCAGCCACAGGAAAATGATGGCGAGCCCGACCAGGTTAAAGCCCGCGTAGAAGAAGAAGACGCCCATGGTCCCCAGACGTGCGTGCATGAGCGGGAACGTCACCGACACCACCGCTGCCCACCCCAGGCACGTAGCCACTGACCAAGCCATGCCCACCTCTCTGTGTGACAGAGGGAAAACCTCGGCCGAGTACGTGTAAGGCACCGGGCCCTCGCCGGGAGAGTAGAATGCCGCAAATAGGTAGATGAAAAATGCCACCATTCCCAGTTGAAGACCACCTTTACCCGGTATCAAGGTGCACAGCCCTGCCCCCAGGAGAGCCCATGCCATCTGCGGGAACGTGAAGAGCAGCAACGACCGCCGGCCAAACGTGTCAATCGTCCAAATGGCCGGGAAGGCAAAGAGAAAGTTGACCAGCCCAAAGCCCCACGAAGCCAGCAACGCCTCGAAATCCGTCGCCCCTGAGTCCTTGAACAGTGTTGTCGAGTAAAAGGCAATAATGTTGATGCCGCACATCTGCTGCGCAATCATGACCGTAAAGGACGCCAGCGTCGCCCGCCGCACCCGCGGTATCGTAAAGAGCTCCACAAACTTGGTCAGATAGTTGCTCTTCTTGATGTACTGTCGCTCTAGCTCCAGCTGCACGTGAATGTAGTACAGGTCGCGTCCTGCCTGCACCCCATTCTTGCGCAACCGCAGCAGCGACTTGAGCGCCTCATGATACCGGTCTTTCTTCATGTACCAGCGCGGCGACTCGGGACAAAAATATATAAGTATCGCTAGTGGTACTGCGGGGATCACGGCCGATCCCAGCTGGTACCTCCACGCTTCCTTGCCGAGTTTAGACACGGCTAGATTGGCTCCAGTTCCTAGAAAGATGCCAAACGCCGTCCACATCTGCCAGCCCATGACGAGGGCACCACGGATGGGCGCAGGCGAGTTTTCGGCGGCGAATATAGGTACTGTAATACGCAGTCAGTAACCGGGCCACTCTCTAGGTACTGCCGGCAGGAGCCCCTGGGTGCAGGGCCAGGCAAACTTACTCGTAGAGGCCTTGGTGCCCATCCCGAACCCAATGATAATTCTGCATATCAGAAGCTGGGGCCAAGTGTTGCAGAATGCGCTGCCGATGACAGGCCAGAGGCAGAAATTTGCCGAGAAAAAGATTGTCCCGCGCCGGCCGACCAAGTCGTTGATGGGATCCGACATCCAGCAGCCAAAGGCGGCCGTTCCGATATAGGGCCCGGCATTAACAAGACCGACAAGCATCTTGTCACTAAACGACTCGCCGTTGATACCAAAGAACTCGGGAAACTTGACCGTGGCCCCGTTGGAGCCCGTCTGGTCCCAGCCCTGTACACAGGCGCCGATGGAGCATGTCACGACCGTCAGGAGCAGCATGCTCGTGATGCGCCACTTGTGCAGCACCTCATCGCGCAGCGCCTTGATTTCCGCCTCGTCAAGTGCCTCGGGCCCCGTAATGTCCTCGTATCCGGTCGGGTCTCGGGCTACCAGCGCGCCCTTTCGTATTATGAGCCTGTACTGGTCTAGGCCCTTTTCGCAGCAGAATTCATCTACAGCCGACAAGAGTGTCTCGCGTCTGAGACCAGAGAGTGGGTTTTGAATTCTGCATGGCGGCGGCCGCTCGGTCAGACAACAGAGAACACTTTTGCGACGGAGGTGGCTTGTTCCAAGGTAGGGGAGAGACATACCGGGCTTCAAAGTTGGCATTGAGATTGACCCCCGACTGATCCTTGGCATTGTAGCCAGCTTCGGGTGAGGCAGGAGTAGAGGCAGTGGCAGAGGCAGAAGCAGAAGCCGACGAGAAGTCGCGTCTGGTACATATATTCTTATTAGCAATTCTGAGGGGTCGCACAATGGGTGATGTCGTGTGCATGCGTGCTGCGACGCCGTAGGTCGTCATGGTTGCGCACGCGGGCGTGTGACATGATATGGAGGGGTCAAGAGCGAGGGGCACATACGGCGACTCGGCCTCCCCAATATCGTTCGAGTGAAGCGTCATCTCTGGGTTTCTGGGAGTTTGAGAGGAAATGACGGGTGTAACGACAGCCAGCCGACTGACGCGGGCGCCGTGGGCGAGTTCAAGGAGGCATCAATGGCGCTGGAGCGTCGCGAAACGAGGCTTGAGTTCTTTTGTTTTTTCGCTTCTCGCTTCCCACTCCTCGCCAGGTTTCTCTGTCGCTTCGTCGATGGGTTTGTAGAAATACGGTCGCTCGGTCTCGGGGGGGTTGTGTGGTTGCAGTCGATTTCCAACCGTTGAACGTTCAAGGTTTGGGGAGAGGGGAGATGAGCAAAAAGGATGGGGAAGAGGGCGGAGTCGGACGCTTTTGCTGGCGGGATCGCAAAAGTTGTGGAGGGTGTGGGCCGAAGTGTGGAGAGCCAAGTGACAGCTGAAGGCGAGTGCCGGGAATGGCTCGGGGGAGAAGAAGAAGAAAGGCCACACAGACGACGATCAATTACATGTGCGTGCGAGGTAAAGTTTGTAAAAGTAGGAGATGAGTTCGTCGCCATGAGGTGAGGAGCAACAAAGAGAACCGTTTACCGATACAACAATCTTCGTTGACGAACACGAGGCGCTCGTGAAAATGCGGGAGAAGGCGTCAGCGTTTTGTGGGCCGCTCAATCATCTGCACATGTTGCCACTTTTGCCGTTCTATTCCACGTGGCCCGGGGTTGAGACGAGATGATTGTCGATGATGGACGTGTGTTAACTGGCCTTCCTTTTCACGATGATGTTGCCATGATTCCAGCCAGTGCCATGTCTCTAGGAGACTCGATCCTCCAGGATGAGGCAATCGAGATGCGACAGGCAACGGCGAGTCCGGGGTGCCAAGATAGGCCCTGTGGGGAAGCAACCGTCGAGAGCAGCGAATTTATCATGTATCGGAATTGTCCGATCCAAATGTCGGACGTCTGGGCTCAATATCAGTGTCTGATCATTTCAGACACGTAGATGGCAGCATGTTAACATGCCAAACTAACTGGTATGCCAGTGGGGAGGGGAGGTTTCAGTCTGGCTCAGGGTCCATTGGGCCTGGGAGCGACGGAGATTCTGGGGTAAATGGGGGACGAGAGACCCGCCTTTTGTCGCATCTTGTCTAGATGAGTGTGTCTGAAAGATTCACCGGTGACTGTAGGGGCCATCATAGTTGAAGTCGTGGTGCAGATGAAAGATGTAGGTGGACGGATCTTGGAGGAGGAAAACGATGTGCATCGCTTGTGGTGTTGAGGGTCATCAGGCAGGCGCGTCCTGGTTGCATGCAACTAATCGCACTTTTCTTCTGCCTCAAATTACACGCATACGGATACTTGCATACCCGTACGAAGAAGTATTACACTATAATATCATGGCTCCCTCTTCGCATGGACTCTTCCGCTCTCGTCTTTTTCCTTTTCAGCCAGCCTCATTGACTTGATGATCAAACTAACTCGGTAACCACTGAGTGGTTGTTTTGCGTTTTGCTCCACAACTTTAACACACATACGAGTACGCCATACCCAAGCCCTGCACCACAATCGCCCTGGGAACTCTCTTACTCATTGATATAAAGATACGCCACTCCGTATTGAATGGATCACAACTTCTTCTTGCTTATAGAGATTTCTGGAGTTGCACAAAGCTATATGGCGGAAACCCAAAAGACCGGATGGCCAAGGCAATATAGTCTTCGGATGGCTTGTGCCACTGTGGTTAACTCCATCACATTAAAGAGCCATTATCGTCTCTAAACGAAACACACGCCTTCTTCTTCAACTCGTCTCTCACTTCCAGTGCCTGTCTTTTCGTCACAAAATTTGCGCCTAAAAAAGTATTAGTACGGAGTAGAGAGCGGATCCTGTGTTCCGGGCGGTCCGGAGACCCAAGGCTGCCATTATCATCCGCCTTATCCGAGAACTGGCCCGTCTGTGGGGATGGCCTTGCATTCATGGGTTGATACCCTCATCCCCAGATCTCAGCCGGCTTCCCAGACTTGGCGCAACTAAGGTTGCATCTGATCGGGCGGGCCCCCTTATAACCGTCCCAGGCACCTGGCTCACGGGCTTGGCCAATTCTAGTATGCGAGGGCTCATGCGCCTTGATGATGGAATATTCCGTTCCAATGTCAGTACGAGTAGGCTTCTGGCAATAATTCAATTGTCCGGAGCCAGTGCTATCTCTCAGAAAAAGCCCTCGTACTTGTATCTTCCAATGTTTGACCTCTAGAACGAACCGTAAGCAAGTATTGTCAGGATACCGGAGGACAGGGTCGCCGGATACCCTGGAAGCGACATTGGGTATGATGACACTGGACAAGAACGATTGATCCTGCTGCGTTTGATATGCCCGGATGAGCATTTGTAGCATCGATTATTAGATAATGCTTTATTACAGATGGGAGGGGATAATATACGTCTAAAATACGGGTGGGTTTTATTCCCGTACTGTAGTGCTTACACGGAGATGAGATGCCTCCGTCTCAATGTTCAATGCGATACGGAGTACAGCCTACTACTACTAACGGAGTACGGAGTATACGTATATTTTTATCAGATCATCTGATAAACAATCCCCGAGCCGTCACGGAGATTCCGCGGAGCCACCGTAGTACGGGCCAAACAAAATGCCGATGTGCGTCCGTTCAATCTCCGTCCACGGAATTTCCGCAGAGCCAAAAACAAAGAAAAAGGCCGGCAATTGTCCCATTCACGGACTGTCCGCGGTACTATCCAGAACAAAGTCCGGTCATGCTTCTAAAGCTAGACTACCTAACCTAACGCAAAGGCAGAACGAACGAGACGGCTGAATCCGAGCGGAAAGAGCTCGGATTTTCGGACTAGCAAGCCACCTCTCCGCCAGTTTTGGCTACCCGTAAAGGCGAGCGAGCAATTGCTGTTACTCACCCTTTGCACCGAGGGGTAGAGATCGTCCGGGTCATCCCTTCAATCATTACCCCGAACTCCTGCCGGGCGTACACCATCACACGAAACCCTGCCTATGAGGTAATAATACATGTAGCCCCCGGAGATCTATAGCTCCTAGAATCGGACGCTTTATATATTTCGCTCGTACCCTTTTTACTTTGACCTCCAATTTTCCAACGCATAGCATAGCAACTTGACCGGCACAATGGGCGCGATTTCCAAGGTCGTCGTCCTCCTGAGGGTCGTGTCCTACACGTTCCGCTACCTGGCCAAGGTCATCGGTCGTCAGATCTGGCCGCTCAAACTCACCCCAGGATCACCGGAGCAGCCGCGGAACATTGTCATCATCGGCGCCTCATTCGCGGGATACCACGCCGCGCGGATCCTGGCATCGGCTCTCCCCGCTGATGGCAGCTGGCAGCTCGTCATTATCGAGCCCAACACACACTACCAGTTCTCGTGGACACTGCCGCGGTTCTGCGTCATCCCAGATCACGAGGAAAAGACCTTCATCCCCTATGGCGGCTACCTGCCCCAGGAGGCGAGGACCAACGGCCTGATCCGCTGGGTGCACGGGCGCGCGACCAACATCAGCCGCACTACTGTCGCCGTAGATGACATCAGCAACGGCAGCGGCAACGGAGACGACAGCAGCATCGCCTACGAATACCTCATTGTCGCCACGGGCGCGGGTGTCGGGTTGCAGCTGCCGTCGCGCGTCGGCGCCACGGACAAGGAGACGGGGTGTAAGCTTCTTCAGCAGATGCAGAAACGCATCCGCGACGCCGACAGGCTTGTCGTCATTGGTGGAGGAGCAGCCGGTGTCGAGCTGGCCACTGACGCCAAAGACAAGTATCCCAACAAGACAGTCACGCTCGTCCACTCGAGGTCCGCCGTCATGCACCGCTTCGGCCCGGAGCTACAGGCCAAGGCCCTCAAGGGACTGCAGGACCTCGGTGTTGAGGTCGTCCTCGGCCAGCGGGGCACGGGACACGACGGGTCAGCCGACCCAGGCGCCCTGACCCTCACAGATGGTCGCAGGATTGACTACGACTTTTGCGTACGTTTGCCGACCCCTAGCCGCTTCCTTCATACCTGCCTTCCAGCACGTCTCTTGGCTAATATGTGATGCAACAGGTCAACTGTGGCGGTCAGAAGCCGTCGTCGCAGCTTCTCAACAACATCTCGCCCAACGCCATAAGCGACTCCGGCCACATTCGTATCAAACCCACGCTCCAGATTGACGACGATGAGCTCCCTCACGTTTACGCCTGCGGCGATGTTGCCGCCACTGGCGTGAGGAACCCCAACGCCCGGTCAGCCATGAGGCAAGCCGAGTACGCCGCCGATAATGTTCTTCTTTCTGCTCTTGGAAGACCTCAGACAAACATATATAAACCCCAGTGGGCTGATGGACTGATCAAGCTGACCCTTGGACTCGTAAGTCCCCCCTTTGGTCCTTGGCGCCACATCACTACAGGTTTCTATCTTACTGACCCATGGTTACCATTTTCTATACAGAGAAAGTCCGTCATTCACCTTTCAGACGAAAACACCGAGGTCTTGATAAACTCCAAGGAGCAGGAGACTCTCATGGCTGCGGGCGCGTGGAAGCACATGGGCGCAAAGCCATTTGTGGACGACACCGTTACCCGTGGAAGTACGAGCGGGTCGAAGGCTTAGATCCCGAATCTGCGAACATCATTTGTATAGAGTAGATATATACCCCTTTTGTTCTAATTTCATTGTCTCGCCTATTACGATTTGTTGCTTCACGTGCAGCGCGACCAGCCAGTAACACCATTGGGAGTGAGCATCAATATCTCTACCTACCCGTTGCACACCTAGGAATCTCTATGTGCTGGGTTGCCAAAGTTGAGATTGCGAGATAAAGATCTAGTAGCGGAGAGTTTCACCCTGGCCAAGCAGGCCTCAATCTTGGTAGCAGATGACCATATGCTCCCCCATTTATCTATCACGCCAACGGGTATCAAATGGTTGTTCCGAGTTCCTAGGGTATCACACACCCCACCAACTCAAGTATGTCCGAGCCGATCTCGGAGGCACTCAACATGTCTTCTAACTGGCCCAAAGGATCTTTCTTATGACTTCGAGGATACAATGCGACCCCACCCTGGTCATATGTAAGTTGGTGCTACGTGAATCGTAGTACGAGTATTGCATCGTGCTACGTGCGGATCGTACGACATACACACCCCCGTATTATGCTCGTACATGCATGGTGGCAATGGTACAGGCTCTATGACTATAGACACACGACGGCACGGGGACGGCAAGGGTTTTCCCTGTTGGCCTTTTCATAATAGCAGCCAATCCCAGCCTGGCTAAATCGTGCCCATTTGACTTCCCATTACAGCTCGAAACCATAGGCATGTTCGCCCTTACTGGAGCTCAGACATCCTCCAGTAAGCCAGTCTCTGGAACTGCCCAGAGTTTCTGATTACTGTCCTATGGCATGGTTTACTGTTTTCTTAGAGTTGAGTGCTGTCAACTGCATCGATGCGTACACGGCACAGTAAAAAGAGATGGGTTGTTGCATTGATCTGAATACAATTATTGCTTTTTTGTCTATGAGGGTCTACTATTAGAAGAGTTTCATGTTAAACAAGTCCCAATCCAAGACATGTACGTCGTTCTTAAATAACGTTTCCGCGCGTCTGCTTGACCTTCTTGACGTTGACATCCCTCCACAGGGCAATGCAGACCAGGGCACCGCCCAGAAGACACACACTGGTGATAAGCATGATACGCTGGGCGTCACCGTAGGCCTGTGCGATGGCCAGGCGCTCGGGCGTGCCGGCAGCGAAGGCGAGCTGGGCGTTGAGGTTGTTGTAGACCTTGGAGACATCCATACCGGCGGGGGCATGACGCTCGATGGCCTCGCGGAAGGTGCCCGTCCAGATGGCGGCGGAGACGGTACCGCCGATAGCAGAGCCGATGCTGCAGAAGAGATCGAGGACGGCGATGACGACAGCGACGTGCTGGTGCTTGGCGCTAGACAACATGGCCATCTCGCCGCAGACGACGATGGGGCCTCCAGCAAAGGCGATGAAGATCTGGGTCATGATAATGTAGCCAATGTCCTGGCCGGGCCGGCGGAAGTGGATCATGAGACCGACACCCAGCATCATGAGGGGCATGAGGAAGAAGAGGGCGAAAGGCTTGAAGCGACCAGTGCGGTGGATGATGTATCCGATGACAAGACCGGCGAAGCAGGAGCCCGTACGGTAAATGTTCTCAATGTAGGCAGCCTTCTCGACGCTGACGTCCCATACCACCAGGACCATGGAGCTAAAGTACGATCCCCAGACGGCCGAGTTGAAGAAGAAGAAGACGAACATGATGCCACCAAAGAAGACGGAACGGTCGAGGAGCAGGTTGAAGGGGATGAAGGTGACAGGGGCAAGGTAGCGCTCGTACATGGCGAAGCCGATGAGGAGGAAGAATCCGACAATGATCATGGCGATGATCATGGGGCTCTTCCAACCCTCAGACTGCAGAGAGTAGATGTTGAAAGGCAGCAGGAAGAGAGCCATACCGGCGGCCAGGATGATGATGCCCGGCAGGTCGACCTCAATGACATACTTCCAGATGTTGGCGGGCGTCACGTCACGCCACGTCCAGGTCTTGGCCTCCATGATTCCCTTCTTCTTGGCCCTGTGCTCGTTAAGGACGAAGATGAGGCAGAGGGGTCCGACGACGCAGGGGATGACAATGGCCCAGAGACCGAGTCCCCATCGCCAGCCCGTCTGTGTGAGCACGGTCTGGGCCAGGGGCGCGCCGGCCCAGGTGGTGAAGATGTAGGGGGAAGTCGCAAAGGACAGCATCAGGGCTCGGTTGCGGAGCGATGTCGTATCGGTGACGAAGACGGTGAGACAGTAGCTGACACCCTGGGCGCCGACCGTCGAGAAGACCTGGGCGGCAGCGTAGGTGCCAATGTTGCGGCAAACAGCCATGAGGACGAAGCCCAGGGCCCAGAGGACAATCATGAAGCTCAGACCCTGAGGACGGCCCCATGTGTCGAGAATTTTGGCGAGAGGCAGCTTGATGAGACCGCCGATGATGCTTGATGCCACCGTCATGGTGGCCGTCAGCGAGTGCTGGCCGAGGTCGCTGGTGACGAAGGGCGTCAGGGTTCGCACCACAACCTCCTCGAGCGAAGTGACGACATAGACGAGCCAAATGCTATAGACAGAGACACATTATGCATTAGCGAATTGCTTCTTTCTTCTTCTTCTTTTTTTTATACACCTATTAGGAGTATTGCCGTCCTCCTCTTGGGGAAGGCTGCTTGTATACATGCAGTGGTGGGAAAGGGGGTTTGTTGCTTACAATGTGTAGACGGCAATGAGCCACCCGGTGCTCCAGGCCATGGCCGCAGCCTCGACCTTGCGCACACCAATCTGCGCATCCTTGGAGAAGTCCTCTTCATCCGACGGGGAGGACGAGTCGATCTCGTTCTTGTTCGGGGAAGAGTCCTGGTGGCGCTCCTCCTCGTCGGCCTGCGGACTAGTCCGCAGGACAGACGTGATTTTCTCAGAGAAACCCATGTTGTCTTTGTTTGCTCTTGCTATATCATGCAGTGCAAGTACATGTATCTTGTGCAGTAACACAGCAGGGGAGGGATGAGACCGCAGACAAGGAAGAGGGACAATCAGATTGGAAACCCAGGTAGGGCAGAAGGGTCTACTAATAATAGGAAAGGCAGCTTGCGCATAGAACGTCGAACGGTGCTACAGTTGGAGCCTCTCGGCCCCTCCTCCTCCTCTCTTTCCCAAGGCTAAGGCTGAGAAAGGGTAAAACAGTCCGCGCCAAGTCGTTCTCGGCAACGATGCGCAATTCTGTATGGAGCTACGACCGCCCGACTCTACCTCGTCGGCCTCGCCAAGCGTACAACAGGGGCAAGACCAACAGCAAGAATCGGGAATACGGCAAGACTTGGATGCAAAGGAGCATGGGTAAGGTGGAGAAATGTGGGAGGAGGGGCGGGCGGGAAATACCTGTACGTGATCACCAACAGAACCGGAGCCTCCTATCGACGCTTACTGGCCGGTTGGTCATGTCGATCAAGGGAGGGAGACTTCCGAAGAAGCAATCTTCAGTCATGGGGGCCTGCGAAACATCTACGCAGTACAACCACGAGGGGGACTTGAGTGGGCCACTCCTTGTTCGTTTACCCTTACGGAGAAGACTGAAAAAAGAAACTCGAAGCCGTCGAGCGAGACTGCTCCGTACGACTCTAGAGCCTGCATCGTAGAGCCCACGGAGAATACATGTATCGGCTATTACTCTAATAGAAAAGCATACTCGGCCTTAAACCTTGTGCATGTGTCCCCACTGAGAGCAATACTTTTACGAAGTACGAGTACTCGCACGGATAGATACGGCGGGCTTCGTACTCTAAAATTTTAGCCTAGGACCAAGGTCAACAATTGTTTGGCAACAATGGTCTCTCTCTCTCTCTCTCTCGTCTCCTTCTTCCCGCGTCCTTTGTTAGTTGTAGGTCCGCATCCGATGCTCGTACGGAGCAATAGTCCGTACACGTATGCGTGACCCTCTCGTACGAGTACGGATATAACTTGCCCGTTTGAGAGTCCATCTCCAGTCTTTGCCTGTCAACATGAGACGACGGCCAACTGGTTACGGAGTAATGCCGCGCCAAGTCCCCCTTCCGGAGCGCGATCACCAAAATACGATGGATTATATCCCGCAGCTCGGCATCCACACGTCCATTTTCCCTCTCTGTCTGTGCGCTTGTGCGTTGTGCGCCTAGCCTGGCTGTTGGGAGGCCCTCTTGGGGCCCCTGGCCCAATCAACCCACCAATACGAGCGTGGGTGTACGGAGCGTCGATTTTCAATACACGAGTTACCATAAAGTGGCGTTAAAGTGGCGTCGACCCTAGCACAAGGCCGAGAAAAAGTTGATCTTATCTGATCATCTACCGGTTCCAACCAACCCGCTAATAACCTGTACCATGTATCGAGTACTCCGTACATGTACTCGTACAGAGCTTGAGAGGCCAACACCAACACACCTGGCGAGGTCGTCTCCACCCAAACAATCCTTCGTTTGCCTCCCAACCTCGCCCCGTCCCATGTCGGCCGCGGCTAGAATTCATAGAAGCAAAACTGGAGAGAAAAATCCGGTTTCTCTACCCGTACTACGAGTTTAACTTTTTCAGTCATGTTTTTCACAACTTTTGCACTCATTCGTGACGCCTACGAGTATTAGGTGCTATGGCCGAGTACTATGATAATGTGCACCTCGGTCGTTTGCCGTTGGGCCGTGGACCGATTGAGGGTCTAGTCTAGCCCGGTTTCAATGCATGGATTCGGCTATAAAACAAAATTGCATGACTAAGAGCAAAGATGCAGTATTGTTTCCTAAAAATACACCTGGACGCCGGTATTGTGTTGGACGTGTTTTCGCCAAGGCTCTCCTTTGCCGACTATTGACTGCAGGCAGGTGGGATAGAGATAAAAAGACGGTGCTGGAATCGAACAATATTAATAGAACGGCTATGGACGGTGGATATGATCATTAATATACGGAAATGGCAGAGAAAAGACGCAGATGGATCGAATGGACGCGGTGACTGATTGTGCATGTGAGAGAGAGAAAGAGGATGTGGAGGTGGACGGCAGAGTAGTAGTACTATGCGCCTGTGTGCGTGTCATGCAGCCGCATCCTTGTTCTGCCCCGGCGTCTGCGAAAAGGACTGCTCTCGCTCGCCCACCTCACTAAGGAGGGCCTCATACTTGCGCTTCCAATCCTCAGCCGATAAGCCTGGGTTGCTCCCATCGGCAGCAGCCGTCCCTGCACCCTGCCCCGCATCGGTGCCCAGGCCGGTCCTCACCCCGGCCCCAGGCCTCTTGAACATGGACCATGGAACCGTCTGCGTCATGGAGAATGCGCCCCGGATGTTACTGAACCGGTACTCCCACGAGATACCGTAGCTGTGGGAGCGTGCCCCGTCGGCCAGGCGCACGTACCGCGGGGGCCCGGGCATGAGCATGCGAGCACCCGCCAGCGCACCCAGATTGACTAGGAACGTCTCGGGTGAGGGGGAGTTGCGGTAAATGTCCTCAACCATGGCGTTGGTGATGGCCGTCGTCTCGTCGGCCGACGGGCGCTCGGCCGGGTTGCCCTCATCGTCGACCCAGAACCCGTCGCGCGTCATGCGCGTGAAGTAGTTAAGTAGGTTGTCGACGTTGGTGCGGTCCTCGGCATGCTCAAAGTGGTAGTCACCTATACAGTCGCCGATGCCGGCATGCATGATGCCCGCAACGCGGTGCGCGCCGCCATGGCACCGGCAGTGGTTGACGGCCTCCTCTACGTGAGTGGGCCATCCGTTGCTCTGCCTCCTTCCAGGACGGTTTGGCTCATACAGGGAAGTGTCGTCGCCGGTTGAGGAGACGATGACGGCAGGAGGAGGGACGGGAAAGGGGGGAGGGGGCGGCGTGGCAAGCCGCACTGACCCCCCAGTCCGCTGAGGTACCTGGAGGGATATGCTGGGTCGTGGTGGCCGATGGGCATCTGGAGGTGTGCGATTCTGCAACCCGGATGATAAGGTAGGCGCCGTCATGGTCCGCCTGGGTGGCGCGAATGGCATCGCCGGGGGTTCGGACTGCTGGTGGGGAGGCTGAGGAAGTGTCTCCACCACGGAGGGGAGTTGCGACGTGGGCCTTGCAGACGCGGGCTCTGCATTGTGGGCATGCGCCGGGGAATCCTGTGTCTTCTGCGGATGTGGTAAGGCTGAATGGGGGGATATCCCGGGGCCCTCGATGGGAGTACGGTTGACAGGAGGCCGCCCTCTCATCTTGCTGCCATTGTCCAACCCTCCGACCCTCCAGGCCGAGGATACGTTTTTCGTTCCCCGGCGATGACGTCCCATCTTTGTGTTGAACGGTGACAAGGCAGATCGAGGCTCTCCCGTGATATCGTCATCCCAGAAGCCACCTCTGGAATTAGGAGTGATGGCAGAGTCGGGCCACCTGGAAAAGGGAGTCATGCTGCCATCGTTGGGACCCAGTCCAGGATGCGCCGACCTAGAGGCGTCCGGGTGCGCTGACAGACCGCCCCTTCCGGGGGCGAGCCACGGCGTCACATCGCCCGGTCTGGGGCCGTCGATGGCCGAGGATGGCGACAGGCGCGGGCGCTGGGCCGATAACGGGGTCTCACTCTCATCCGGCCTCTTACGGCCACGCTTAGGCCTCATATGCGGAATAAGGGCTCGCAGGACCATGTCATCCTCAACAGCGACGCCATCCCGCACAAGGTGGTTGGTGGGGTTTGGATCATTGGGGATGTTGGTCCAGTAGTCATTGGGTATGCCCATGAGGTACTCGAAGAAGGACTTGACATGGAGCGAATTCATCCATTTCTACCGTCGCAGGAGAGTCAGCGTTGTCTGTTTCAACCTCTCAGTACCCTGTGGATTTATACGAACCTTGAGGCGAACGCCATACTGGGTGATTTTCTGCCGGCTCTCATCCTTGTTAGGATCAGGGGGCGCCACGCCGAGCGTCATGGTGAGCTCGGTCCATGTCTTGATGTCTTTGGAGTAGAAGCGTTTGACGAGGTTGTAGATGACGGCCGTGTCAAAGCTCTTGCCGCCGTTTTTCGGGGGTGTACGAAACGCCTCGCGCAGAGCCGCGGTATCGCAGTCCCAGGGCAGTCCCGGGTTGCAGTAAAAAATGAATCGCACAAAGGCGTCTTCCAGGGTGTCTGGTGTGACGTCCCTATCTGGCAGCCCAGCCGGCGGGCGGCCTGTGAACTGATTGTTCGGGACTTCGACCCCGTTATTTGAAGCCTGCTGCTCCCCATTTGAAGCCATGGCTGTCATCTGTGCTGTGTGGTTTGTGAGGCCGTGAGAGGCGGCCGTTCCGATTCAACGCCGAGGTCGACTCGCACCCCGGGTCAAGGTGTCACGACATGCGAGCGTCCGCCGCGAATGCACACACACACACACACGCACGCAAGGAATATGTGTGAGCACTCTCAGAGTGCTCAAAAGTGTCCTTCAGGGCGTAGTAGAGTCAGTTGCTGGCGGAGATGTCGCTCCTGCTGATGATGAGGCTGGTGATGAGGGAGTCAGAGAGAGTCTGCATAATTTACCCCCGTTTCAAGTTGGGGGCGGGGCTAAATTTACTAAAATTGACCCCTAGCATGCAGCCCTGCACTTTTCGACTGCCCCTGCCACGCGGACCCGCCAAATACGAGTAGTCAGCAGGACTCGATAGTGCTCAGTACTCAGCGCTACAACTGCCGTGCTGTCATTTTATCAACCTGAGAGCCATCAAAGATGCTGTGCGTTGGGATCCTGCGACGACAGTGGCATGTAGGACGTTCAACACCCAGCATATTGCTTCCACAGCAGGCCAACGAGCGCGAAAACTGGCCGAACTTCTTCTATAAGCTCAAGCAATTAAACAGAATTGTTTGAGCCCATTTAGAAGTCTAACCAGCCTTCTTGGCGGCCATTGGACAACCCAAATTGTCCTGTGGCACTGTGTCCATGTCTGGTATTTTATTTCCCCGCGAGCGCGAGGGTTCCTTCCCCACAACATAGAAGCCATTTGCGATGTCGTCATCGGCAACTCATGGAAGCGCAGCCCGCAATGCCCGACAACCTCCAAACCCCAAGCCCCGTTACTAATCCACACAATAGTACGATCTAGTCTTCCAGTTTCTCGTCCTTACAAATACAATCATTCACCAAGAAGGGAAACGGTGTCGATGGCGTGCTCAAACACCCGGTCTTTATTTGCAATTTGCGGAGAAGATCGGAATTCTAGATGGCTACAAGACGACTCACACACATGGATCCCCTGATTTCAAAGCAGTGCCTTTGTATAACATGACAATGACGCCCTTCGCCGGCTACTGACACCCTGGGGTCTTCTAGATATTTGGATGCGTATATATACGCCCATACTTCCCCTCTCCGCTCCAGACAAGATCAGAACCCACAAACACATCAAGCAATCGGATACAGACTTGGACCTGATACAGAATTACCACCACATCCTCCTCCTCCACCTCCACAGCCATCACAATGACAACAACAACCACCACCACCACCACTACCACCGCCGCGACTGAAGCCGTGAGCCTTCCTCCATCACGGGTTCCCCGCGGCGACGTGACCGCGACCCTCCACTTCTTCCAACCCCCGGAGGACGGTTCAGAGCCGTACAACTACGTCGAGCCTTACCCCAACCAGGAGCCTCGCAACTACGTCGACGTCACCCACCCCGTCGCCATCCATGATATCCGCGGCCACGAGGACCAGTTCACCCTTGACCGTGACGCCTTCTTCGTGCTGCGCAACGTGCCCCCCAGTGCGGAGCGTGACTTCACCGACGACGAATCCATCAAGGCCAACTACTACCCCGAGGTGGAGCAGCTGCTACTCGACCAGATCCCCGGCTCCAACAAGGTGTTCTTGTTTGACCACACAATCCGCCGGGCCAACCCGGACGCCTCCCGCCGCCCCGTCCAAAACGTCCACATCGACCAGACGGCAGCGTCGGCGGAGAAGCGCGTGAGGCGGTACTTCAAGGGGAAGCCCGTCGAAGGGCCCGCCGATCTCGCCGACGGAGCCAAGGATGAGGCCGAGCACCTCCTCAAGGGTCGGTTCCGCATCGTCAACGTGTGGCGTCCGTTGGGAGATAGCCCCGTCGAGTCAAACCCCCTCGCGTTGGCGTCCTCGGCCTCCGTCGACGACGCGGACGTCGTCCCCGTGCACCACCGCTACCGTGATGGGTACACGGGCCAGACGGCGGGGATCCGCTACAACCCGGGCCAGAAGTGGCATTTCCTCAGCGGTATGACGGGCGACGAGCGCCTCCTCATTGAGTGCTTCGACAGTGAGGCCCTCAAGCCCGGAACCAAGGTCCAGGGCGGCCGGGTGCCCCACACGGCGTTTGACGACCCGCGCACTGCGCCGGATGCCAAGCCGCGAGAAAGCATCGAGGTGCGTGCTCTGGTGTTTGGGCCGTGATCGTCGAGGAGCCAGGGTTGCAGGCTCTAGTCGAGTCGAGTATTATTTGAATGAAGAGGAGGTTTTACCTCTCTCCTTTATGCATAGCTGGGAATCGGCGCACGTGTCTTATTTCTTAATATATAATTCATCATGTCAGATTGTTTATCTTGGCCTATAGTCAATATCAAATGATGGTACCGTCACGTTTTATTCCTCCTGCGAAGCAAATGAAATGAAGAGGACATAGGAAAAGGAAGGTAGAAGGCATAAGGACCCTCTGAAAGAGTCTGAAAGGGAAAAGAAAGGCATTGCTAGTAACAAAAGAAATCCTGGGATCCTCAGGGCCTGGAGACTTGCAGGCCCTTACCATGACTACCTAGTAATAGTATAGATAGCAGTACCAGTGTCTGCGCCGAGATCAGACGGTATATCCGACCTCCATAAGAGAGAATGTGTGTGTGTATCAAGAATCCAGACGCCGCGCTCGCACAATCATGATAAACGGCAATGCACAAGAAGAAGAAATGAACCCCCCCCAAAGAAAAGGGTTTTTGAAAACAAGCGGCCGGCTGCTAGTTCCTGCGGCCACGACCCCTGGTGCTTCCTTGGCGACTCATAGCGGCACCACCCAGGCTGCTCTGGCGGCTCATAGGGGCGCCACCACTGGGCATGGGGCTGTTCTGGTCGCGCAGGCTGGAGAGGGGCAGGCCCAGGGCGTCGACGACGGACTCCTGGTCGTCGCGGGGAGCATTTCCGGTAAGGGCAACGAACCGACCCTGGTGGTAGGGGATGGCGACGTTTTCGAGAATCCTGCGCAGGTTGGCCGAGGCATCAAGGTGAGCACCCGGCTTGTGGGCCGTGTCGTACTGCTTGAGGGAGCCGATAATGGCCAGGTCCGACTGGATGTCGTCCTGGGACAGGGGAACTGGGTAGTTCTGGTCGGCACTGCGAGGGTACGGCTTCAGGTACTGCTGGGGTACGGGCGGAGGCATCTTGGGGGGCTCCTGGGCGTGCATCAGATCGAGGTTGCCGGGCACCTCGAAGTTGGCGATGCCTTCAATACCGAGGATGCGGTCGTCGAGGAAGTTTTGGTTGTTGGCAGCCGCGGCGGCAGCAGTGCCCCGTGTGCTACGCGTGCTGTGGGACACCTGGCGCTCCATGGCGGGCGCGGCCGAGGGCAGCGACTCGTTGTCGTCGTCACCAAGGCCACCGGCGGGGTCGCTCTCGTCGCCGGGTGACACGCCGTTGCTACCACGGTTGCGCAGCATGTACTGGTGGGCGGCGATGGCGGCATTGTTGTAGTGCAACGACAGCTCCTTGTCGGTGAAGAGCTTGTCGATGCTGTACAGGGGTCCGCTCTGCTTGGCAGCGGCGCGGGCCTTCTCCGACTGCCACAGGGGCGTGGTGCTGTTCGTGTCAAGGCCGCGGCGCGAGGGGCCGGGGGAGCCGTCGTCGTCTCCACCGTTGCGCTTGCGCTTCTTGTTGTCCGAGTACAGGTCCTCGGCGTCCTTGCGTAGGCGCGTAGCCCGCTTGCCGTGGGCACCGCCGGGGCTCGACGGGTTGGTGATGCTGAACTGGTTCGGGTTGAGCAGCAGGGCGTGCGAGTCGTTTATCTCCAGCACCTCCTTCTCCCTGTTGAGACGGTTCTTCTTTTGCGTAAGCGTGTTGATCAATCGGTCGCGGAGCGTGCTCGTCAGCGCCCGGTGCTCTCGCTTGGCCGTCTCCGTCTTGTACGCGTGGACGTTTCTGTATTCTCGAACTTTTCGGTCGTATTCGTTCTAATTTGTCGTCACGTTAGCCACCAATCCCAACTCATCTTTTCATGGTCGATGATGGGTAAGTCACGGAGAGGGGGTTCGTTCATACCTTGGACTCGGTCAGCTGAAAGTCGCGGACCTCAATCAGGTCCTCGATCTCTGCGAGGAAGTTGTGGAAGTTGAGGCCGGCCATGTCGAGAAGGCTGCGAGAGTTCTCCGCATGGACGGGGGGTCCCTGGGTTTGGTCATGCTCCCGCTGCAGATCGGCAATGATGTCGAGGGCCTTGGGGTTGTGAGGGTCGAAGCGCTGGATGAGGTTGGTGTCGACCTGGATCTTCTGCAACTGGTCCCGGTACGTGAGATCCTTGTCGCGCTGAAAGCGGTCGTTCATGCCGGCAAGACGCTCCATGAGGAGCTGGCGCTTTCGATCTCTCTTGGACTGTGAGGCTGCCGTCGTCGGGGGAGGAGAGCGACGTCCGGCCATGCTGGCGGCCACGGCTGCGTCTGACGCCGCCATTGTAACCAACCGAAGCTCTTGTTTTGGTCGGTGTTGCACAAGAGACTAGAAGAATGCCTCCGAGAGAGAGAAAAGGAGCTGGGAGGTCCTTGGAGCGTTCTGAAAGATAAAGGAGAAGGGCAATCAATGCCAACAGAGGGGATTCCGTACGGTGAATAAGAGTAGGCGAATTGTCTAACGGACAGAGGGAGAGGAGAGGGAGAAGTGAGAGATTCCGTGTGCGCCAGCCCGAATAGGAAGAGAGGCGTGGGGACGTGCGCCAGTGGGAGTTGCGGCAACGGTGGGGACAGCGGCTCAGCAACCAACAGGTAAAAATTCGCTATTGTTCTTTTTCAGTGAACAGAGCGAGCGTTTTCTGGTCAAGAAGTGAAGTGTTTATAAAATGAGCAGAAATACGATCCCGAGACGTTGGCTGGCTCTATTAACCGCTTTGTCGTTGGCAGAGCTCATGTGCGTCTGGTGGCTTCAATGTTCGGTCCGCTGATGACCGCACACCTGGCCTCACCGCCTTCCATTTACAGAACAAGTTGACCGACTACGGAGCTAAGCTATGATTGGCTGATGGACCAGAGACTCGAGGAAGACGAAGACGAGGACAACTTCATTCACTCATACAAGAGCGCACAGTGACGAGTTGAACGAATCGATAATCGACATCTCAAAATGCCCATTTGCAGTTGCAGTATACCATATGTAAAATCTCAGTGGTTGTGTATAAGTGTCAATACGTCGTGAAGCCAGGTGCTTATATCAGTACATGCTGCGCTTGGTGCTTTTCCCTTTGTCCGGTGTCTTTTTCCAGTTCTCACATTCCCATTACAGACCACCCCGTAGTCTTTGAAGTTGGTTAAGTAGACCGAACCCGCCGGGCAACGACTTCCCGTCGTCTGTGTTTGCCCCCGTCATAGCTGATGCGTCGCCCGCTGCCCCTGCCGCCGCCGCCGCCCGAAGGGAGGCACTGGCACTGCTGTTCTTGCGGGATCTCCCACCGGGGGTAGCCTGCTCTTCGCGTCTGGCGGCCTGCTCCATCTCCTTCATGAGTTCCTTGTGTCTGTCCTCGACCATCTTGGCAAGGCTCTCTATGAAGCGCGTGCGGCCCTTCTCCTCAGCTGTGCCCTTCCATAGCGTCGTCAGCTCCTTGAGCTCCTCAACACGCTGAGCGGCCTTTGCAACGCCCTCGACCGGGTCATCCCCGCCCGACAGTAGCGCCGCAATCTCGTCGCGTAGCTTCTTGGTCACCTCCTGGCCCTTGTCCTCGAGGCTCTGCTGCTGCTGCGACCCAGGCTCGGGTGCCGACACGGACAGGAACGACGAGCTGACCGACAGCTCCGAGGGCGGGAAGGCAAATTCCATGGCGTCGCCAAACGTCCTGATGACTGAGTCGAGCCGCTCGCGCACCAGCTTAAGCGTCTGGAGCTGCTTGATGTGAGACGGCTCGAGAGGGTCGTCCGCCGAGCCGCCACTAGCCGCACCGGCGGGTTCCTGCTGGTGCTGGTGCTGGTTCTGCTGGTCCCCTTTTGCGTCGGCACTGCTGTCCTGTATCTCGGCCTGCAGGCCCCGCGGCACAAACTGCTGTATGTCGTCGTGCAGCGTCTCGTTCATCGTCTCGGTCAGGCTGAGCGTCTCGCCCCTCAGCAGCTCCACCTCGTACGCCAGGCGACTGCCACTGCGCAGCATATCATCCGTCATGGACGTCAGCGTGCTCGTCAGCCGTGTCGTGTGCGCATTGAGCTGCGTCAGCAGCGCCTGCGCCTGCGCCGACAGCTCGGCCGTGCTGCTCGACGCGGGGCCATCCAGGCTAGCGCTCGCCAGGGCCGACCGCTGCTGCAGCGGCGGTAGATTGCCGTTGAGGAACGATGCAGGGTCAAATGATGGAGCCAGGAACGGCTTCAGGAAGTCGTCCGACGTGTGGCTCGACCGGGGCTGCACCACCTGCCGGGAGACGCCGCGCGCGTGGCCCGCCCGCAGGGACGATGCGCTGCTGTTTGTGCGCCGCCGCGTCGTCGACATTGTGTTTGTGTGTTTGCGTGCGTTGTGTGTGTGTATGTGTGTGTGAATTCTCCCTTTTTCCTTTTCCCGATACAGTTTATCCTTTTCTGCGCCAATGGCAATGGTTGATCCGTTTTGTTGCTGATATATGTCTTGATATTGACGAGGCAACGAGTCTAGTGGCGGCTTGCTGTCATCAGTGAGGCCCCAGCTTTGGTGGCCCCTCATCGCCGATAATGACCCGATATTTTACACCTTCAACCACCAGTCATCAAAACTTTGACAAAAGAGCCATCAAGGAAGAAACTGTGCACAGAGGGGAAACAACGGGTATAAATAACCATTTTGAATTCAGAATCCAGTTCACTCGTACCAGTCATGACCGAGACAATCGACGACATGAAGATTGACCCCTCGCGCGCCCAGTCCCTCATCTCGCAGATCTCCTCGGTGAGGGAGCGCATCGCCAGCGTCGCTGCGGGCCGGAACGTACGTCCTTTCTGGGGAGGAAAATACTCATTTACGAATCACTCTGGATATCTTTCTATCTGAGATGACATGGCAGACTGACAGTAGCAGGTCCGCCTCGTTGCCGTGTCCAAGCTCAAGCCTATCAACGACATCCTGGCTCTCCACCGAGCCGAATCATCACCTCAGTCGCACTTTGGCGAAAACTATGCCCAGGAACTGAGCCAAAAGGCCGAGCTCCTCCCTCGGTCCATTCAGTGGCACTTCATTGGTGGTCTCCAGTCTGGTAAACATCCATAGCATCTCCCCTGTATCCACGCCGCCTTCTCACTGACATACCCAGGCCATTGTAAATCCCTGGCCCGCATCCCCAACCTCTTCTGTGTCTCGAGCATCGACACCCCCAAGAAGGCCCGTCTACTGAGCAGCACGCGCGTTTCCCTGCAGGAGTCGGATCCGAGCGTGGCCCCCATATCGGTCCACGTCCAGGTCAACACGTCGGGTGAGGAGGCCAAGTCCGGATGCGCCCCCGGCGCGGACACCGTCGCCCTATGCCGCGAGGTCCACGAGTCTTGCCCGGGGCTTAAGCTCGCGGGTCTCATGACCATCGGGGCCATCGCCCGTAGCAAGGCTACGACGGCAGAGAACGAGAACGAGGACTTCCTCGCGCTACGCGAGCAGAGGGACCTCGTTGCCCGGGAGTTGGGCCTGGAGCCCGAGAGCCTGGAGCTAAGCATGGGCATGAGCGAGGACTTTGAGGGAGCCATCCGCCTCGGCAGCCACGAGGTACGGGTTGGCAGCTCCATCTTCGGTCAGAGGCCGCTCAAGGCGGATGCCAAGATTAAGGAGTGATGACAAGGGATAAACAAGAGTGTATGAGATACTCGCGAGTGTGTCTTTAAAAGCAAAAAATTGAACAATAGCATTTTTTCCCTTTCTTGACACCCTTACTGCACTTCTTTTGGGGAAATTGCTTCGTATTATAGATGTAAATGTATATACTCTTGGGCCCATGCTCGGGGTTACATGAAAAAAAGATGCTCGAGCAAAAAAAGAAACTACTATAAACCAAAAAATCAAGTAACCATGACGTTTGCAAAAGCTTCGGATATCTCTGCGTGAGACCGCGGTCCATAATTCTCCGGGATCTTGGATACACCCAGTGATAACCTCTCCTGCATCGACTTGAGGAGAATGGGGGCGACTGTGTCTTCGGTTGCACGAATGGTCAAACGAATCATCTGCTGATGTTAGTGAAAATGAAATCACGCGGTACCATAGAATCACAATACAAAAAGAACGGAGGGAAGGAAGGAGGAAATGCAAGCGTCGTGGCGATGTGCTTACCTGGGTCGCATAGTTGGGCTCCAGCCTCATGAGACAGCCAAACTTGCCTCCCTCCGAGGTATGCAGGACGCTGGCACCGACGATGTTCTTAGGGTTGGGGTCCACCATGTCGAGCACGCGCCAGCGGAAGCCCTTGACCGTGGAGGAGACAAAGTCGGGCGTCATCTCACGCGTGCTCTCCCTGCCGGGCGGCACGCCACCAAAGATGGCCTGGGCCTCGCGGGGTGCGCCGCCAATCTGCTTCCAGCGCTTGAAAAAGTCCTCGGCCGACAGATCGGCGGGGTCCATGAACTTGTGAATGGTGACGGGAAGCTTGAGGGTGAGGGACTGCAGCGCTCCGGCAAGGTAGCTGACGCGCATGGTAGGACTCCTCTCAAAGATGTGCTTGGCCTCGAACATGACGACCTGCTGGCTCTGGGAACCGACCTCGACGACGCTGTCAGGCAGCGTCTTCGTGTCCCAGCTCAGCTTGCCCTTCTCCGAGCTCTCGAGATCGAGCGTCGTCGTGAAGGAGCCCATGGGTGCGGGCGACTTGTTTTTGAAGTAGGCAATGACGCAGGCCATCTGGCCCCGGTATTCGGACCGCACACCCACCTGGATCTGCCCATCCTCAAAGAGTACGCCGTCGGCCCGAAGGAGCAGCCGGTTGTACCCCTTCTCCCAGCCGGGAGACAGGTGTGCCGCGCTGGCCAGGTTGGGCACCGCCGCCGCGGACGCGCTGCCGCCCATGTCCAGGCCGGCCAGGTCCGAGATGCCCCCGTTGGCGGCCGAGGCAGCCGAGTTGGCCGGCGCGGCACCATTGGCGGCGTCCCCGTTAACCGTCTTCTTGATGACGGGCCTAGCCATGGCTAGCTCCGACTTATCGGCGTTGGCGTCCTTACCGCCGACAACCCACGTGCGGCGGTCGCTGGTGCTGGCCTGCTTCTGCTGCAGGCGGAAGAGCAGGGCCGACTGGCGCTCAGGGAAGGGCGGCATCTCGTCGCAGACGGTGCGCAGCAGGTCGTCCGTTGGCATGGACGCCAGTGCAAGGTACTCGCATGCACGCTGCTGCATCTCCGGGTCCAGCGTGTGGCTGTAGAGGTCGAACATACCCACCAGCTGGGGCTTGATCTCGGGGAACAGGTTGACAAACTTGACAAAGCACGACAGGATCATGGATCGCGTGCTCGGTGACGAGGGCGCAATCTTGCTCTGCAGGGCCAGGAACTGCTCAATGGGGCTGCACTTGGGCTGGTCCGCCACCAGGTGGCCGAACTCGCCAAGGATGTAGGCTCCAATCTTGACCAATGTCTCGTGGCAGTGGCTCGACCGCATGTATCGCAGCACGTTCTGCGTCGCGTACACCTGAAGCTCCTCGTTGTTGGTGACAATCTGTATCACCCGCTGCCACACCTCATCGCTGACGTGGTCTCCGGCCATGGCGATGAGGCGCAGAGATATGTCCACGTACCACTGAACATCGGTGGCGTACTTCTCGCACAGAATGGCAATCTTGAGCACCATCTCCTCGCGGATAGAGAAGTCGGCGCTCTGGAGGTACTGCAGCAGCTCGGCCACAATGACCTGCGCGTTATCCGTGTCGCACATGCTGTAGAGCAGGTCCAGACCCTTTCTCCGTACGCTAATATCGCGGTCCTTGAGGGATCCAAGGATAATCTCTTGGTGCTGCTTGATAGGGTCGAGCGTCTCGGTACGGGCAGCAAGATGTGTCATGGCTTCGAGACCCAAGTACCTCACGTTTGTCTCGCGGCTCTGGATGAAGCGTCCCAGGCGGGTCGAGATCTGCTTCATGAGGGGCTGCTCCGTGTCGAGGTGGATGATTAGGTTGATGGCCTCAAACAGGACGGCATTCTGTGCATTGTTCTGTTGAACGTTTTTGCTTGGCTCCATGGCCAGATTGAGGATCTTTTGGAGCACGTCGCGGATCATGTCCCGAACATAGGTGTCCTCTTTGAGGCCGAACACAACCATTTGTTAGTTGATGGTTCGTATGGTGTAAGGGATGAGAGAGGCTCGGGACGAGGGGATGCTTCTTACCTGCCGGTGGAAAGTACTGCAGGAGCCTCAGCAGCTTGACCTGCAGCCAAGGGCACGGCACCTTGTAGTACAAGTAGTCGGTGGTGTACTCGCCGTCGATGACGATGCGCTTGAGGCGGGCGGCGGCCTTTGCGTAGGCACCCTTGTACTGCTCAAGGTTGTCCTGGGCGAGGGTCATGACAAGAGAGGTAACAGAGAGGGCAACACCGAGGTCAACATCGTCCATGAGGTGGACAATGCGCTCAGCCCACTGCGGGGAGACGATGTCGGGGTGCTTTCGGTAGAGGCGGAGCAGAGTCAGGGCCGACTTTTTCTTGACGAAAGATTTCGAAGTTCTGCATCCATGTTAGACTTCACATCATCACACGGCCGCCAGGAGCAGATTAAGAACTGAAGGGGTGGCATAGCGAGAGGGAGGGGGACAAACATACGGAGAGATTAGGAGGCGGTGGACCTCTGAACTGAGGGCCTCGCCCATCTCGCGGCCGCCAACATTGGCAATGGCGTGGAGGGCAAGGCAGTTGTGGAGCTCGTTGTGGTCGAGGAGGTCCTTTCGGATACTGTTGACGACGAGGTGGAGGAGCTCGTGCTGCTCGTGGAGGAAGAGGGTCATAGCCAGGTAGCCAATCTGCTTCTCGGAGAACTTGTTTGCCGAGATGAGGTTGACAGCCTCGAGGTGGCCAAAGTCGACATCCCAGCCGAGTATGTAGATGTAGAGCAGCTTGCAGACGTACTTCTTCTTGTGGTACCCACTCAGGTTGCCGTCCTTGAACTTGTTACGAATGTTGGCCAGCTCCTTGTTAATGCGCTTCTCCTCGAGCTCGCGGGCGCGGGCGTTTCTCAGGTCGGCAATAAACTGGACCAGGCCGCGCATGTTGGCGTTGCTGCTACTCGAGCGGCCGAGGAAGCCGCCACCCGGTGTCGACATGTTTGCGTTTTGTTTTTGTTTTTTTGCGGGCTTTGTGTTGTTTATGTGTATCGTCTCGTGTCGTCTTGTGATGCGTCTGTGTCTCTCCTAGTGTTTCTTCGGTGTGCGGCGCACGCGACGTTTTAAGCGGATTTTGTAACACTGGACCGGATGGGGGGGTATCGCATAGTCAAGGAAACGCCGTGGAAGTCTCGGCTCACGAAGCCAGCATCGAAAAATGGCTTGTCGTTGCGGTCGTCGTCTTCCGTGTCGAGCTCGGACGAGGGAGTGGGTGGGTGGAAAGTTGTTGTGGGTGCGAGAGGTCGGATGGAGGGATCGAGGGGTTCTCGAAAGGGTTCCGGGACCTGCGCCGACCGCCTCTTGCACGAACTCTGGGGTCGTTGGCCGGATGGCAACAGAGATTGGTGCAGGAGTGGGAAAGAGGGGCTGCTGGTTGAGGAAGTGAGCCAGGATTCGAGGTCAAGGACCGACGATGGAGAAGCAGAGGTGAGAGGTGAGAGACGTTATTTCCTCGTGGTTCGGGTTGTGGTGCGTCCTATCCACCGTCGGAGGGAGCGTCCTAACTGGGGACCCTCTCTCCCTGGAGCACTGGACATGTATTAGGACCTGGAATTGTTAGCTGCTGTCGAGTCTCTGCCGAGTGCCTGCATGCCAAGGGCCGGCTGTGATGCATGAGAGGTACAGGATACATAAATTCCATGGTGTTTCTCTCCTGCGAGGAAGGTACCGCCTACTTGTGTAGTAATCAACTGTCGCCCATTGACATTTGACCTCGCTGGCAGCTGCTGACCTCGAGCTTTGGCCGTCTGCCGTCTGCGCAATCAGCATCATCATCATCGTCATCGTCTCATCTCCTCAATTGCTCCCCTCCTTATTCAGGGGCGTGCCTGGGAAAAATAGCATGTAATGTCAGCATGCGTGCGACCGCTGTCTGCTGCGAGCAGAGGCCTACCTAGGCTGGGCCAGCTCGCCGCCATCACCACCTCCACCTCCTCCACTACCACCTCCTCCACTACCACCTTCTCCACTACCTTGTCTTCCTCATCCTCCTTCTCCAGGGCTGCCACTGCTAGTGCTCGTCGACCATATGCCGTCCAGTCTGGCGGGGCGCCGCGCTTTCAGGTCTTTAATCGCCGCACGAAATGGCTTCAAAAGGAGCGCGCCGCCTCGAATCCCGAGCTAAGCCGCCAGGCCGACTATCTGAAAGACGAGGTGGCCATGCGAGTTGCAGAACGGTTGCTGGTAGGTGCCCCCTTTCGGCTCGGATATGGAAATGATTAAGTGGTCAGAGGGCATTATTCTGACTAGAACCACTATGCAGGACATCAAACGTCACTTCCCGCGCGTCCTCGATCTGGGCGCCAACTCGTGTAACATCGCGCGGGCCCTGGTGGCCGATAACCCGGACCCGGACCCGTCGATGCCCGCCGCTGCCCCCCTCTCGACGCGGATAGATGAGCTGGTGGCGGCCGAATCGTCCGAGGCGATGCTTTATCGGGACGTGGAGCGCGACGCCGAGGCCGGATTCGACGGGGTACCAGGCCTGAAGCTGCGACGCGACGTGCTCGCGGACGAGGAGACGCTGCCGTACGAGCCCGCGTCGTTTGATCTGGTGCTCAGTTCGCTGAGCATGCACTGGATCAACGACCTGCCGGGGGTGTTGACGCAGATCAACAATGTACTCAAGCCCGACAGCCCCTTTATCGGGGCCATGCTGGGCGGTGACACCCTCTTCGAGCTTCGCACGTCACTACAGCTGGCCGAGCAGGAGAGACGCGGGGGCATCTCGCCTCGCGTGTCGCCCCTAGCTGACGTCAGGGACGTGGGCGGCCTCCTGCAGAAATCCGGCTTCAAGATGCTCACGGTCGATGTGGACGACATCATTGTCGACTACCCGGACTCGTTTGCCCTGATGCAGGACCTGCAGTCCATGGGGGAGTCCAACGCCGTGCTGGGGCGCGAGATGGGGCCCATCTCACGCGACCTGCTGCTCGCCACGGATGCCATCTACCGCCAACTCCATGGCAACGAGGACGGTACCCTGCCCGCCACGTTCAGGATCATATATATGATCGGGTGGCGCGAGAGTCCGGACCAGGCGAAACCTCTGCCGCGGGGCAGCGCAGATGTCAATCTAAAGGATATTCTAGAGCACAAGTAGGATGGCCATGTACTATACAATACACATTATACCACAGCATATACACAAACAATCACTTTTGCGTTTCTACTGAGCAGTTTGCCAAGCAGATACAGGTACTCCGTGTGTGTATGAGGAAAAAAAGAATGTCAGATATATATTTGTACTTGCAAGTAACATGCTCCTACACCGGCGTCCCCCAGGTCTATACCGCATTTTCATATTGCGTGCACTCTCGCGCTCGAGTCCATGTTGCGTTTTAAACCCTCCGCCAGTCCGTCATTGTCCTCCCGATGCACCCCAGACCGGCCACCTCAACGACCTTCTCGTGCCAGCTGAGGAGGACGCTCATGGCGGCCGAGGTAGGCTCGTTGACTCCCGGGCGGGAGCCGACCTGGCTGAAGCCGCCGGTGGATTCGGGCGTCATTTTGCTGGGGGTCCTGGAGGCCTTGGGGGAGCCGGAGCCCATTCCCTTGTAGCTGCATTGTGTCAGTCAGTCAGTCGTCCAGAATGTACACATTCGTCTATTATCATATGCACACCGGGTGTTGGGATGGAGGATGGGGGAGAGAGGAGAGGGTGAGGGGGCAAACGTACATGCACTTCATGAGCACGTCGAGTGCCTCGCTGCCGCCCTCGGAGGAGTAGATGTTCTTGAGCAGGGGCGTCATGTCGCTGGCCTTGATTGACTGAAGCACCTCGATGACGGTCTGGAGGTACATGTCGCGGGCGCCGTCGGTGCCGTTATAAACGGGCATGTCGAGGCAGCCCCTCAGGGCGCCCTCGGCGTCGCCGCCCCTCAGGAGCTGACGGACCTGGGTGGACAGCTGGCGCACCTCGGGCTCGGTCACCTCAGGCTGAGCGGGCTGCAGGGTCGAGATGTCAAAGTTGACGCTCGAGTCCTCGGTCAGGGCGTCAATGTTGATGGTGCGCCAGGCATCGCTGAGGGTGGCGCTCGTGTGCTGCTGGATGATGGACATGGCGGCGGCGGCAGTGGGCGTTCGTTGGCGAGTCGAGTTGATCGGTCTAGGGGGCAATTGAGAGTATATACACTGACGATCGTGTGCGCTGCTGGCTGTCGTGATGCGGTCGACGGAGAGCTCGGTTCGAGGTTGGTTGGTTGGTTGATGGATGGTGCTGTGCCAGATGGCGGGGCGGGGAGATGGTGACGATGGAGCTACGGCTGGAGCTGCGGATGGAACTGTGGCTGTGGGGATGAAGCTACCCTGTAGTCAAGCTTGCGCGAACACGATGCCTTGGAAGCAACATCAAGTCTACGGGCAGAATATTCACTACTACATAGTGGTGTTTTTTTTTTGTTTTTGTTTTTTTCAATAATGATAGTATCATGAGAGTAGTAGAATTCACAGTTTCGAATTGTCTCTTACTTGTTGTTTCCTTTCTAATGTAGAATCTGGGGGTTCTGTGGTAATTTTATCATGTACAACCTCACACTTGACATTCATGACACCAATATTTGTACAGCATCAATAGATGTAAGCCACACACTGGACATGACTTTGACACTAGTATTCAGTACTACTCTGTGGGCTGATCATGTTCCTGTATTAGCAGACAAGAACCATACCATGGCCAGACCGGATGCACGGAATCAAATCCGATGTTGGAACCTTCTCAAGTCGTACCCGTACCCGTACGAATCCCCCGGACCGAGGCGAGCCCGGTGAACACGACACACCGAGAACCCTCGGCCGTTGGCCCGTTTCAACCTTGACGGCGTACGACCCAAGTACATGTAGTGTTTGTGGTGCTGGCGGTACTCGCCATTATGTGACAAAGGTGCATGCGTCTGCGTACGAGTTGAACCCCTGCTCCTCGCGCGGGACGTGAGTAGTTCCGTAAGGAGTAGTATTATCACTCGTCCGGATGTGTATGCGCTTCAAGCCTGCCCGTTCCGACGGCCAAGAAGCCACCATGCCTGGCTTACCAGCGTGGAGGAAGTACGGAGTACGGAGTACATACGGGTGAGTATACGAGTAGTCGTACTTTGTAGATGTCGGCCAGCGTTGGGTATTGGTGTGTACAAGCAGGTATGGATGTGCGAAATATTGCCTTCAATGTCACTCACACTGAAGCACTGCAGACTACGGGCAACTAAGAGTTTCGATTGCCAACTTGTCCAAAGGTGCTCGTTGCTGGTTCCAAGTTTGCTTGCCCGTGCTCGTCAACCCGTGTCCACAATGACCTACTACCTAATACCGTCTACAGGCGTACCCGTACGGGGTACGAGTACTCGTACGCACACCAAACACGTAGGTTGACGTACGTCCTCTGTGCTTGTTGGTGATCGCCGCGGTCCCTTTGCATCCCCATCAATTGACAATCATACATTCACTCAAATCAATTGCCACCCGTCAAGAACCAGGCCAGGCCCCACTGTGGCCAAAAAAAGGGGTTCTGTTTGTCTGGCAATTGAGTTGCGCCGCCCACGGTTACGGTTACGAGTGCATGTAACATGTTCCAAAGGACCAGACAAAGAGATGGCCATGTATCACCACGGGCCTCACTGGCACCCACTATGTAGAAGGAAAGAAGAATCGTCATTATTTGCCTACTTGAACGCAAAGGATAGCCTGTAATACTACGTACGAGTAGAGAGCAAGAATACCTGGGAACAGAGCAATTGAACAAAGGGCAAAATTTTTTCCTCTTGAAATTACCACGCCCCCCGGCCATCAATTCCACGATACACACCCTCCACACCCTCCCGCGGGGCCCAAGCAATGGGACCCAAGACCCAAGCAACCAAACCTTGGGTGCAAGGTTCATCCACACCCCTGTCCGCCGCACCGAGGCGCTGGAGCGGAAGGACGAGGGGGGCGTGGGCGGAAGTCTTCCCCGGGCCACACTTGAACGCTGCTTGAGCAGAAAAGCAGACAAAAGTCAAGCACACAGTCGTCTTTTGAAATTACAAGTGGCCCATGGTCTATCGGCTCACATACCCGGCCCTAGGACATGTTACGACCAGCCTCTTGGATCCGGGGTTGCCAATCCATTTCCAGTTGGATCCTCGGGTCCCAGACGACAACCAGACTCACCAGATTTGCATCCTGGGCCCTGGTCCCCTGCGTGCTGGTGGCGAGTAAGTGCATCATAATACTCGGATCTTGTCTTGTCCCCTTTGCCCTTTTGTTTGTGGATTTCTTACCTTACCACGACCGGCTTTTGTTGAGACAGAGAGTCAAAGAGTTTGAGAGTCTATCGGGTGTACGGAGTACGCTGCAATGCCTAGCGTAGGTCTTCCGAGACAGGGAAGTGAGAGAGAGTCTGGGAGAGTCTACTTGTCTACATCTACTCCTCATTAATTACTTCCGTGCTTCCGTACCGAGAAGATAGGAGACGAGGAGAACGAGATGGCATCATGTCTCGGTTTTACGACTCGCGTATTGGTTCGGATGGTGTCCGGCAACAAGTGAGTACTATTACAGCGAAAAGGGCACTCACACGCGCGCTCGGTTCGGTTACCAACTGGCAACTACCAGGACCAGGAGGACCGGGAGGACCAGGAGGACAAGATCACAGACCACTTGCCGAGCAGAGGTGGGCCAGACATTCACATCGCCGTACGGAGCCGTCGTGTGGGGATGTTGGATACGGGTGTACGAAGTAGCAACTGAGCAACTGAGCAGCGGAGAACGGAGTTTGGGAGTCAAGGAGCAAGTAAGTACGAGTATTACGCAGTACAGACGTACGTCGTATGAGCGATAGCCTGGATGGATACTGACGATAGACGATGATGAGGCCACACTGCCGTACGAGTAATGTGCCGTACCGGCAAGCCGGAAACACCTTGTCGTGCAGCCAAGAAAATGACTTCTCAAGAGACAGGAAAGAGAAAAAGAGGAGGCAGGAAATCCAAAGGAGGACTGGACTGGTGGACTGGCAAACTGGTTGACTAGACCGGGGTGAGTTGTGGACACTGGGAATACCGGGGTTCCTGGTAAACCACGTTGTAACCCCTGTGCACTTGCAAACTTGGTCGACAGACTAAACCGCTTGTCGCCAAGTCACCACGGTGCAGCACTGACAGGACCCGGTTCCGTAATTGATATGATTTTATTATTATTACTCCGTACTCGTACTTACTGGTAGCACGGTACCTGAAGTCTTGGTCGTGCACTGTACAGCTATTAAGTCCAGCGTACATGTATTAATACTCCGTACTCCGTACAAAAGGTACGCTCATCTAATCGAGATTACTTATGCGTGGGCTTGATGGGAGCCAGGCACAAAATTACGTACTATGCGATCCTGGGGCTCCAGGGCTCGCTCGTACGAGTTTTATGCGCGCGCACCATACAGCCTACAGACACTCTTTCTCTCTCACTGTATTGTATATTATTAGTCCGCACTTCATGTACGAGTATTAATACTCTGTGCGTGCGTGTGTGCCTGTAAGACCCTGGCCATGTTATAGCTGGCAATTGGTTACAATGAGCCGTTACCTTGGTGACACGAGTAACTGCATGATGATGGCGGGTTTGCTGTGGTTGAGGCTAAGCTGCAGGAGCTAATGCAGGAACAGCCGCGTGCTGCAGATGGCTTTATCTGGACCTGGCCCGGACGTTGTTTGCGTTTGTGTGTTTGAGCCTGTACCTGTCTGTGAGTCTGTACTCCGTACATGTATTACATGTATTATCTGCACGTCTGTGCCTGTGGTAGTGACATTGTGGCGACAAACTGTACGTATGATGATGCTATGAGCAATCAATCAAGCAATCAAGCAAGCAACATCAATGCTGCATGTACTACTTTGCACCTGTAGTAAGGAGTCAAGGAATCAAGAGTAGTGCGAGGACGGCACTCGTACCGTTGGCTGAAACTTCGCTTGCGAGTATTAACTGGCTGAAGTTGAGGCACCGGCACCGGACCGGTCCCAGCACCGACAGGTATTACAGGCGCAGAGTGTAATATTATCTGATTCCAATGCTGCAGTGTTGACAGTTTGTCTGATGTCGCATCACGACATGCTGTGAAACGCATAAACGAGGTCCGCCGGGTGCCATTTTGCCATCCAGGAACAGTGATGGCGTGCCACGGCTCACGGGCCAGGCCAACCAGGCCCACGGCATTGGGCATGGCCCATGACCATTACTCGTACGGAGTAACAAGTAAGGCTCGTAGAGTCGTAGTTGTACGAGTACTCGTGGCACGCTGTACTTACGGAGTATCCGTACCTGTATTAGAGTCTGAGGCGAAGACTAATATCGACGGGTATTAATAGCACCGGGTCCATGTGTGTGGTAAGTTGGCAAGAGATGGACCGCGGAGGATAACCGTAATGCCGTCGTGGACTGAGCCCCAGATGCTAAGCCTAGGCGCAGGCTATTACATGTACGAGGAATACAACGGTCATGTACTCGTACTTTGTTGTAGCTGTACGAGGGCAACACATGACCAGAACAGAATTTCCATCGCTTCAACCTGTGAAGACTGTCCTGATACCCGTGATACAGAGTACGAGCAGTCAGGAAGTGTAGGATTGCATGTTAATGCCTGTTCAAGTTGATACCAAACGAGCAAAAAGCCAGGGAGGAACATGGCAGGTGTTGGCGACCGCTTCTAGCGACAGCCTCTAGCGACAGCCTCTAGCCCAGACACGTTTGATCGTATGGTGGTATTGCTACGAGTACTCGTAACTAGTAGTATTACGGAGTTTGGGAATAGAATACTTATATGTAGGTTGTACAGAGTACTCGTACATTGAACTAGTCCCAAAGCCGGGTCCTGTCTCTACGTAATATATACTATATCCATTGTTAATTACAGGCCTCAAAAAGTACCAGTGTTGCCACGTACTCGTACTGTAAATGAAGAGGACATTCAATGATCATGAAAGGGTCTGAGCATTGTCTGGTGTCTGGTGCGAGTAATAATACTTAGGAGTCGAAACGTCAGAAGGTCAGACGTTGATCGTGACAAAGAGAAAGAGACAGCACAAGCACACGTGCCTTCCCTGCCATTGAAGCTGCCTCTGCTCTTTCCCTCTGCTCTAGATCAAAATAGAGACGTCATACTCGTACTTTGTACATTGAAGGAAGGTACGACGTCGTACGCGCCTTTCGGAATTCTCTCGTACTCTTACAATGTTTGAATGTCCATTTGCTTGCCTGGATTACTACGCAGTACGGAGCAGTGGTATGGCTCATATTGCCATTCTCTTTCCGTACAACGTACCCATTGTCATTCAATTCCAATCGAGCAATGCCCCATCTCGCCCATCGTCCCTCCGTTGCCAGGCACCAAGCCAGGCACCAGGATGCCGATTTTTCTCTCTCCCGTACCGATTTAATATCCCAGTGGGACCCTTGTTGGGCCTTTTGGCTACCCACACGCCTCCCCTCGCACGGTTTCCGGGGTTTTACTCCGTACAGTCTGCAGGTACGAGAGCGACTCACGGCAAAGTACAGACCACAATCCCTGCGATGGGTCCCCTTGTCACGATTTGGTTGACGGCCCGACGGGTCTCCAATGCCCTGGCCTGCCTGCCAACCGGCGGATACTTACCTGCCTGGCCCGGCCTGCCGTCTGCCTTGTTCCTCGGCGCTCGCAGGCTCAACATGCTTGCCTGCTTGCCCTGGGCGCTGCTTCCAGAAGATTTCCACTGATTGATTGATATCCACCCAGACCACGCCCCCCCTTTTCTCCTTGAGTCCTTGCTTATCCACTGTACGGAGTACTCGTCAAGGCAAGTACTCGTACCCCTGGCATGTGAGTTTGCCACGCACCTAACCGGGTTGGTCGTCCGCCGTTTTTCCTCGGACGGCAAAAGGACAAACGGGTAGGCGGTACGAAATAAGGGTAGGTGAATTGTGTGCTCTTCTCTCTGCTTCTGTGCCTGGACTGGGGCCACTCTCCACGGCCACGTTGCCGCACGCTTGTATCACTCCGTACGGAGTACTCATGGAGTAATACTCGTAGTCGTTGCGAGCACAGCGTACCCGTACAGGTACGAGTCCTCTTAGCCCCTTGTGGCCGGCGACCATCGCACCAGGTCCAACTGGCAACTGGCGTGTCTCAGCTCTTAGCGCACGCTGTGACCCATCACTGTGATTTGCCCATCAAGCAATACCCCTGATTTTCCAGTCTCCTCTCCCTTACGCCTACTGGTATGGAGCATTACTTACGAGTATAGCGTATGAGTACACGCCTACAGGTACAACCTTCTCACAGACCCTCACATGGTCGCAAGCCTCGCTCAGCCTCGTCACAGACAAGGAAAAGCATTGGCTGTCCAAGGCGAGGCAGGTGTTTGGCCTCGGCCATGTTTCCAACCTGTTCTCGCTCGTACGCACGCGCCTCGCCTCGCCACGGAGGAGTCTGAGCTCCTCGGCGAATGTATCCATTTACAAGTACCAATACTCGTACTCTGTGCTCCGTACCTGTATTGTCCATTAGCGCGGGCGCAAACACGAAAGCATGAGAGAAGGAGAAGAAGGCGAAAAAAGGAAAAGAGCAATACGGAGTGCTCCGTAGTAAGCACATACGACTGCTACTCTGTGCTTATCATGTGATAATATCAAGACACCAACAAGGCTGCAGTGCGAGTAAGATTCTATTACTCGTGCCCCGTAAGAGTCGAGGATTCGATATAGAGTGCTTGCATCACTTGCCTACCTTTTTTTTTTTTTTCACCAATGACGCGCCGCCAGCCGCTCATACTTGTACGGAGCGCTGGCAGAGGGCTACGACGTAATAATACTCCGGTCGGCACTCACGAGTCACGATGTAGCCCAGTCGTACACACCAGCAGTGTGGCAGCCAGGGAGGCTCTACCGATACACCCTCGCCCTCGGTGTTGGCAGCTGGTATGCCGCCCGGGGGCCGAGATGGCGTTTGTTTGACAGCTTCACTCCTTCTGTTTGTTCAGCCCTCTTGCCTGCTTGTTTGCCTGGAACGAGTCAGTCTGATGGTGTCCCTCGGCGGCGGCGCTGACGCTGCAGCGCATCGCATCGCATTATTACCGCATCCGCCATGTGCTCATGCAGCTGTCTACTCGTACGGAGTATTATTACTCGTACAGCATACAGAGTAATATCCCCCACGCACGCATCCCATCACAGGGCAGGCCACATACTACGTAGCAGGGGTGACGGAGGTAGGATCGCGGTGATCAACAGCCTTCCTCGGAAAAGAAGGACACAGCACACACACTTCCGACAAGGAAAGGAAGAAGAAGTGGGAAAAAGAAGGGGAAAAAAAAAGGCGCACCAGGGTCGCATATTGATCGCTACGAGTCAAACGAGTACACGAGTTATTGAGCAGTATTCCGCAATAGCAAACAGCGCCATGATGAGCGCTTTGACACCGTCACGAGCAAACATTAAAGCCTTAGAAGCGAGTCGAATCGGCGTCGACGTGACGACACCCTCGGGTATGCCCCAGGTATACCCCCCACACATCATCAGGTACATGTACTATGAGTCGCACGTTTTGCCATGAGGCTTGCGCGCAAACATTTTGTCCAAATCACCGCATGGCGGGACAGCCAGTGGGATTCACGTCACGCCAGGGTCAGGTACGTGACCAAGTGTGGCCGTCGCTATTGAGTATGACTATCCATATCAGTACTCGTATGACTACGACGGCCAATGTACTCGTATGACGGGTGCTACTCTGGTTGTCTGGCAATGAATGGGATTCTGTGATATACCCCCCCTCCCCATCTCATTGCATCAAACACGATGAGAGAGCCAGCCAGGTCCTGGCCGTCCTATCAGCTCTGCCCAAACAAAGTCCAGCGTCCAGCGCTATTACGCCGTATTCGCCGTATTACGCCGTACAGCCAGGTACAGACGGACAACATTGTAGAGCCACTCGGCCCGGTGGCTGTCCCGACCTCTCTCACTGTTGCTTGCGAGGCCAGCAGCCAGCGGCCAGCACACCATCTCGGCCGTCCGTTCCTTGTCAGCGTAAGGGATATGACGCACAGACAATTGTTTTGTGCCTTGTCCTCTTTTTCCTTTGCTTTCTTTTCCTTGAAGCGCTGTTATACCTATGTATTACTTACTTGTGACACGGCTCTCCCGCGCGCGCAGTGATAAGTACTAGGCAGCAGAATATTGTTGCTCGACTCATAGCACCTCTCCTATGAGCAAGGCACCGAGAGAGTCTCGTCATGAGTCGGACCTTGCAGATCTTGAAGAGCCCACGGGAACCTCAATCATACACACAGAGTTACAACGGAATACTGCTCATTGCTCTGTATTTCTGGTACCTGTAGAGCGTAATTAGTAGTCACTGGGCCAAGCCCCGAGCCCAAGGGCGACTTTGACACATAGGGTCAGACATGGATGACGTTGAGCTGAGGCAGCCTGCGTACGAGACAGGATTCGCGGAATGACAGAGACCTTGTTTGACCTGGCAATGGGAAACACACAAGCAGACACACACACACGCAGACACACACACATACACACACACACACACACACACATACAACAACACGTATTACGACGTACCTGTAGATGTAGACAACACAGCAGACACTCAACGACAGCAACAGCAACGCAACAGTACTGTAAAATAAAGCAGTCAATGCGCCACCCATATTGATGCACGTAAATTGATCGTTTGGCATTACGTTGTAAACCCCCATGAAACGAGCTCAGCCCCCCCACGACTCTGTATAGAGTCTGTATCTGTAAATAGATGTCGTGTTACGGACCCTTTGCGCGCGTGCACTAGACTATTACTAGTAATCTCTGTGGCGCAAGGCCGAGATGCTCAATCACCCGTACCAGTATTAACCCTCATAACTTCCCCAATGAGTATGTGTGGGGGTCCGAGATCAAAGCGGCTCCTGGCGACGAATGGAGGTGGCCAAGCTGGTGTGTGTGGTGGTGTGTCGAGACAGGCTTGTTGGTGTACTTCGTACTTTTGTCCGACATGGAATTCCGCGTCTCAAAAAACGCATCGACCTTCAAAGCCTCTTTTTTACTCTGCAGATTGCCAGAGTACCAGAGTCCCAACAGAGTGGCATGGCCAGGGCATGGGCAAATGCGGGACCCCGCCTCTGTGCTGCATGCTGCATTTGCATGGTGCACGGAATTTGACAGCATTGCGATTCAGCAATCCAGCTCCCCATTGTCTGTCTCCTGGCGGCGGTGGCTGTGGCTCTGTCGTCGTACGACCTGTAATACCCCATAGTAGGACGGAGTCCCATGTACGAAGCAGGTACAACCATATTACTGATGATGCTGGCGATAGCAAAGGGTTGTTCCTTGACCCCCTTAATTCAACCTTCGTCACGAGGACATCAAGGAGACGAGGGCATTCACGATTCCCTGCAGCCAAAAAGCAAAGCCGAGCCGTGAAAAACAAAAAAAAAAACCCGGCCAGGAAATAATAATCGTAATGGCTTGCCGGAAAAGCAGAAAGAAAGAAAATGACTATCCGTCAAAGACAAAGTCCCTGCCCTTGCTCGCCCGCCCGGAAACATGGGCTGGTCACTTCCGCCCGGACGGGCCCCCGGGTGGCCAACAGACGGGTGCGACTCAATCTAAATTGTCAATGTCCGGGCACGACAACGCACGACGTGGTACCGAGTAGGCGTATTACGGGGCGGGGAGGGGGGGCAAGTCACGGAACCTGGCCCCGGGCTCAACCCTTTTCCACGGAAGACTGCTAGAGTGTTCCATGACATGGCATCCATGGCTCGCTACCGGCACCATGTTACGAGTACAGGAGTTCCGGCGGCGTGCCGGACCCCCTGATGCGCTGATGGAGGGCAACGCAACTTGGCACGCACAGGGCCAAACGTTGGGGTGGGTGGTCCCAGACTCCCAGGGGGGTGGGGGGAGGCCGGGTGGACCTGGGATACCTGTCGTTGTCATCCAGGCAAACATAAAGAGGACTTCAGAAGGAGTCAAAAGACCAAGGATTCGACAGAGATTGTGTCATGGGGCCACGGCGGGAGAGGCGCTGCAAGGCACGACTCGCGAGTAATATTCTGTCATATCCGTAATGCTGGGAGAGGTTGGTATTGCGAATACTGACAGTTGACAGAGCCTTACTCGTCCGACTGAGAGAAGGGCACGGATGTCTACTTCGCAGTCATAGCCTGCACAAGAGAGAAAGAGTCATTCAAAGGGCTGCAAATGGGATGAGATCCGGCATATTACACTCAGGCGCACTGTCCTCCCGGCGTGTTGGGGCAGGACAAGCCACAAGGTTCAAGACGAGGCAGGGTAGGCCAGGGCGGATCATACTCGTAAGTGGGCGTGCAACCGCCACGACGGGCCACGGGATTTGGGGCCCTTGGGGGTGGACAAGCAAGTGGACAGGAAGTGGACAGTCCGTCTATTGCATCTGCCTATGAGTACAGAGGACTTGTACGGAGCGATGTCGTTGGCGCAATCGTCGTACGAGTACGAGGAACGATGCTGTCAGTCTGTGACTGCCTGGGGAGGCATACTTCGTGGTTGGTATTCAATGTAAAGGCACAGCCAAAGTAAGGCAAGATGAGGTCAGGCGCGGCAAGGCAAGGGAGAGAAAGCCTGCCGAGATGTAAGTACGTACGAGCAGGTACGCCGTATTCGTACAATGATTGAACGGACAAGGAAAGAGCGACACGACAGAGCCAAGAGCCAAAGCGACAGACTCACTCACAGAAAGAGAGAGAAAGAGAAGGCGCGTCTGTCTGTCATCCCCCCATTTCCCTTCCCAGTCCAGTTTAGTTTTCTCATATTTTCTTTCTTTTTTGCCCTGTGTTTTCCTTCCTTCCTTCTTTCCTCCCCCACTATTACCCTGGTCAAGGCGCTAGTCCGGTTCTCCTTCTTTCTTTTTTTCCCATCAAAGTACGCCTCTGGGGAGTACGGAGTACGGAGTCTGATGAGAGTACAGTGCATTGTACCCTCCCTGGCGCCTTGTCCCCTGCCCGGCAAGACTTTGCTCAGCGCTCAGGCACGCCCGGTCCCTTGGATCAGTCAGGGCCCCCCAGTCCCAGTCAATCAAGCCCAGTTTAGCCTAGTCGTAATACTTTGTACGACTGATTGTACTAATATACGATGTACGTACCTTAATAATACCACTACGAGTGACTACCACCACGCTGTACAGCGCTTGTTCAGCGTCTGTACCGGGTGCAACAGCTAATTGCACACCCCCCTGGAACCCAGACGCCCCTTCCCTTCCAAAAGGAGCTCCTGCCTAATACTCGTACGGGGGTGTTGGTAAATTACCACCCGAATTGACGGGAGCCCCCTTCCACTTTCCTTTTGCTCGCCTCTACTCGTAAAGAGGTACTCCTACGTGCCTGCCAACCTGCCTCTTCTCCTACGTGCCTACGTTATACAAAAGCTCCCGGACCTCACCCCATTCCTTTCCCTTCCTTCCCTTTAAGTCCACTCATTCTTGCTCCCTTCAGTCCTTTCCCCATATCTGTCTTTGTCTTTTTTAATACTTCTCTCTTTTGAACAACTTCTTGCCTTCGCCAGCAACTGTACCATCATACACTTACTACTACAACATTCTAATCTCGGGCCTCTACCGCCTCTAACACGAACTTGACGAACAACCCGCACCCTTTTCTGCCCTGCCTACATCGCCCCCATTGCCAGTTCAGTTTGCCATAAGGCTCTGTACCGACATCGCACAACCGAGCATTCCACGAACCACATCTCCAATACGCAAACACAGAGACGACCTGAACCTTGCGCAACCAACCAAGCCCAGCCAGCCGAATCCAAGCCATAACAGGTTACCGATCCGTTCTCCCGCGTACCGGTGTCGACATCAAACCACGACTGCCTTCATCTGCGCTTTCCAGCTCACTCGTCTTCAACTGGCCCCTACCAACACGACTGGTGACGACTGCTGAAAGACTGTGCCCGCTGGCCGTCTGATCTCTACCACAACCGCTCCGCTTTCCTGCCGTCCGCTCCCATCTCGGCGAGCCGACATACACTGCCATTTTGACAGCCTCGAACTGGTGAGCACAGCATGACTTCAACGGTCTCGTTTCCCTTCGCGCAACCTACTAACATTTCGTCTAGAGCACCGACACTCTTCACCCTACACCTTCCACCAAATAATAATCCGACACAATGCTTGGCCAGGAGTCCAGCAGCATCAACAACATGGGCCGCGGTGCCTATGACACAACCGGCGTTCCCAAGCCCCCTCCTCGTCCCCGATAAGATGCCCCACCAGGAGCGTTTCGCCTGACATCAACCTCTGCAGACTGTCGACACATGTTTCGACATGGTCCGAGGTCAACCTGCTTTCTTCGCCTTTTCCGTTCGAGCTTCGCCATTCCTACATTACCGAATGTTTTAATACCTTGTTTCGATTCCCATTTTACCGATGTGGTCACGCGACAGGCCGCCTTCCAGAGCACCTGTCAAGGTCCCATTCCTCCGACACCCATGTCAAGATGGTCTTCCCGTGGTCCCGGTCTGATACCTGGAGCTTCTTGACGTGGTTCGAGGGCCAGTGTCTCTATTACTCCTGGATTTGCTTTTGTCTTTTGCTTTTTTTTTTTTTCTTCCTGGCCACAACGAGCCAGTGCATGGCGTTACAACATAGATGGGGCTTACAGGGACATTTTCTTTTATGCTTGCTTTTGATGGAGTCGCTCCATGGTCACTTTGACCCTCCCTCGACAAAGACAGGTCGAGGGCAAACAGAAAGAGACAACCGTCCTCACGGACATGACTATCCAGGGGTCAACCTACCAGACAGTGGTTAGCGACATTGTGTCTGCTTTGTTATTTGTTTTGATTTCTTTCCTTTGTCACTTGGTCATTCGGGAGAAAAAAGTTTGGATTGTTTGCATATAGACTTGGGGTTCTTTTCGTTTTGGCTCGGCTTGTGTTTTCGGAGAGAGAAAAAAACGTCTTCTTTGTCTTGATATTTCATTTTGTCGACGGGCTTACTTACACGGCTATTACCTCACGGGGAGCTGGGCCCAGGGTTGTATTGTACTTACTACCCGAAGAAAAAGATTCCTTGCTTACCATTACCATTCCATGGGATGTGCACTTACATCTTACAACTGAAGCCACTACTGGGCTGGATCCAGGACAATGGGTGGGCAGGGGAAGGAAAAGAACAAAGAACCAAGATACCCTTATTTTCTTAGTTAGATTTAATACGATCCAGAACCAGACTGGTAGTCCGACACCTTCAAGAACACCTAGGCCCCTACTATTCATTACTGTGTTCTACATCTCCTCTACCTTCCGTGGCGTCTCTTCGTGCTATATTAGCATGAGCTATCATTCCATCCTTTCTTTTGCTCGTCGGTGTGTACGTTGGTAGATGTCCGTCCCAGATAGTGTAGTCGATGGGAGAGGGAGAGAACAAGACTATCACTACTCATGTTCGTATCGTTGAGGCAGTTGGTTTTGCTTTTCCGCTGCTGGTTCCTGACTCGACGTCTTGATTCAACGGTGGTACATACGACTGTGGGGAGGTTGGATCGGGCCATGCATGATGATGGTGTGTGTGTGCGTGTGCGTGCCTTGCATGCACAATAGGTAGTACTAGGTACTGGTAATTGTATGTACTCGGTATTACTCCGTACTTCTGAGCGGTGTCAATAACCAAGGAAGTTGTTAGTTGGTATGGGTGAGGTATAATACGGAGAGTATTGCTGGCAAAACCTTGTTCCTTCTTTGCTCTTGTCTCTCGTCTCTTGTCGCACGTAACCTTTCCTTTCTTCTCCTCGGTCGAAAACAGGCCGTCTTCCTTGTCCTGGAACCAGGACCCAATGTGATGGATACAGGATCGGGAAAGGGTGTGTGGAGCAGGCGCGCGCAAAAGAAAGCAGATGGATGTTGTTGAATTCTTTGTCCTCGGCCCTCGTCTCCCTGAGATCCGAAACAGGAAATGGTACGTACTTTCTTTTTCCTCTACCAACTGTACAACTATACTCCGTAGTCCGTATTCCTTTCTCTCGGAGCCGATCCGCACTGCGAAGTACGGAGTACGGGCGATTGCATAGTAGACGCGAGCCGGATCAGGCTGGCAGAAAACAATATCAACAAGGGATGGGATTGCATGCTACATGACGCAGCAGGAGGAACCGTGCACGCGCTCGCTCGCTCGGGCAAACACATACACACACAGAGACCCCGGGCTTTTGATTCTTGGAGAATAGAGTTACGGCGTGCACACCAGAGCAAGGGGGGTGGTAAAGAGCGTGCAGTGGTATCATGCAGAGTGTATGCAGGACGTCGACGCCATGCCTCCCTTGCAGCCTGCGGCTTGCGACTTGCAGGAGGAAAGGTACCGAGATTGGTCAAGACAATGTCTCACCCCTTCTGGGTTGAGTGAGTGAGGAGGCAGTTCCGCCCCCGCATACTGGTGCTCTGCTCTTTACTTTTGCGGCTGAAATTGAAAGTGGTGTGTACACAAGGCGCCATATAGAGTCAAGCGCAAGTACGGATACATTTACCGTGATGTGATCGACCACCACGGCCCAATGCAATGTCGAGGATCGCCGTTGATTCTTGGGGCCCAGAATGCTGGGACATGGACTCACAGTCTCACACAGAGCTGTTGAGAACTTGAGGAGCAACGGGCGTCTTAGGGCCGGAATGTGTTTGCCGGCCGGCGGTCGGATCCCGCTTTATGAACTACCTCTGTCACATCTACTTCTAGTTCTTGGACACTTACCTGCATGTTCCGCATCTTGGCGATGGGTTTCCCGACGACGATGATACCACCAACACCAACATTAGCATCAGCGCGGTGTGCCGTCCTGTCGGTAGAGTGGGCGGAATGGCGGAACATGGCGTCCTTGTGTGTGAGTGTGCGGTACCTGTCCGCTTGCCTGCCCGTCCAGTTCGTCAGTGTCTCTCGGGATATGATGTCTCGACTGCGACTGGAATTCCTGGAGTCCAAGACTTCTCGATCTTTGTTTTGGTGGCGAATTCCAGAGACAGTGTTTCCCGATGCGTGTATGCTCGGGACGCCATGGCACCTTGTTTTCCGAGGCGGTTGGGGCATTGTCTGGAAAGGGACATGAGGGGGTACCTGTGACTATCAACAAGGATGAAATGTTGAGCTAACGGGGTGAAGAATTGGGGGGAACATGACTTGGACAATCAGAGGGCTTGCGAGCAACGTGAGGACCACCCCCGGGAAAGCCGGCGGAGACATTGTACCGAAGTGGGAGACTGGCGTTGGGTCACGGTATGGTACGTAGACGAGGGAGGGTTTAGCAAGGGAAGGAGACTGCCGACGGCTGATATTGTTACTAGTAGGATTGATGTCAAGATATCCGTAAACACCATCGCCGTTAAAGCTCGGGGTATACGTCTCTAAAATGTCCGTTAGCAATCGAGATAGACAAGGGGCGAAAGAGAAGAGAAGGGAAAAGTAGGGTGACGAGAGGAAAGAAGAAGAAGGACGCTTACGCTCGTCTCTGTAGAGGCATCTCCCCCCGAATCCTGTCCACTTCGTCGAGATCAATCTCGACGAAGCCAATCTCGCCCACGGCACCGTCGTGGGCATCCCCCTCGGGCGTTACGCCGCCCAGGCTGAGGACGACCTTGCCCCACGGGTCGATGACCATGCTCCTCCCATAGCTGACGCGCGGGGTGCCGGCATGGCGTCCGACCTGGGCAGCGGCGACGACCCAGCTCTGCGTCTCGATGGCGCGGGCGCGCAGCAGCGTCTCCCAGTGAGCGAAGCCGGTGCGGACGGTGAAGGCGCTCGGGTAGGTGACGATCTGCGCGGGGGCGGCCCGCCACGCCGAGGCCGGGCCGGGTTGCGTGAGCGACAGGGCTGCCTCGGGGAACCGCAGATCAAAGCAGATGAGGCTGCCGATGCGGCCGGCTGGTGAGGCAAAGGGGCGGACGAGGCTCGTGCCGGGTTGTACCGTCGTACTCTCCCTCAGGGAGCCATAGTCGAAGACGTGCAGCTTGTCATATGTTGCCGCATCATCGACAAGACCCTCGGACGTGATGTACAGGTTGCGGTTGAGCAGCTTCCTGGGGGCGTCTGCCGGCGTCGGCGCCACGTCGTGTATGCCGACGTGTACGGCCACGCCGTTGGCCTTGGCCGCCTCGCGGAGGCCGAGCACAAACGGCGACGAGTCCTGCGGCACGGCCAGCCTCAGCGACTCGGCGGCATCTTTGGCAATGTAGTCGGACGCCTCAGGGAGGAAGAGCATCTATGAGTAGGTACGAGAAATCAGCGTTCTGGACCTTGGATCCATGTACAGACAGGTCTCTGGGGGTGTCGACATGAAAGAGTAGTTACCTTGGCCCCGCCTTGTGCTGCTCGTGCAACCAGCTTGACACATTGCTCCAGGTTGCCTGCAAGTGAGGGCGTCGAGCATATCTGACCTATTGCCTGTGCATCCGGGGTGTCAGCTCGTGTCGTCGACGCGCGCTCATGTTGGCGGGCGGCATACTGCAAGAGGCATGTTGCTGTTGTCTGTCTGTCTGTCTGCCTGCCTGCTTCTGAGGGTTGCGAGGAGATCTGTCTGTGCTTCTGTGAGATATTAGGCTAAAGATGGTCCGAATAGAACTAAGAACTAGACAGTGATATTGTCTTTTATTGTGTATGTACATGTACGGATTGAAAACGAGAGTAATCGGATGGGCCATGACAGAGGGGAAGGGCCCATGACGAGATAAGACGCCATCCCTACTGCGTAACAAACGCGCCCCTCACCACCAAGAAAGAGCTGCACCGAGGCGGGGCCTCTAACCCCAAACCCCAAACACAATCCAGACGCCGGCGACTGTGCCATATTCCATCCGACTCCTCCCATCTCTTCTCCTCCAGCATTCATATTCATTCATTTATAATAATTTTCACTGCGACTGGTCCCTGTTCGTCCCCTGTGTTGGCCAAACCAGGATCCTGCATCTCACACGTATCCACGTCACCTTGTTGTCCAGCAAAGCGACATCGGCTCTCTACTTCACCGCTTCCTCCCAAGCCATGTCATCTCGCCAGCATCATTCACATACACTACACAGGGCACGGAATTTTCGTTTTGACTCTTCTATTCCTCTGTTTCGTCTTCTTGTACAATGAATCCGCCACTAACGCGGCGTCGACGACCATGACGATGAAAAAAAGCCAACCACCAAACTCGTTGCTTCTGCTGCTGCTCGTTCCTTAGCAACCCAAAAAAGAGACGCAGTCCATACTGCAAGGCTGGGATATCTGATCTATCGCCAATGGGGCCATCCCGAGCTATCCTTGGGAGCAAAGAGGGGCAGTATACTGCCTTGTCTCGCACCATCCATCTCGACCTCATGTTCGTCTTGTCTCGCGTCATTGGGCTCGGGAATCTTCTTTTTTTTTTGTTGATATTCCACACCACCTGCCCAGAACCAACCCTTTCCGATGTACCCTCACAAGGAAAATGAAAAGAAAGGAAAAAAGAAAACGGGAAGGAAAAAGAGATCAAAGAAAGAGAGGAAGAAAGGAAGGAAAGAAAACAAACCAACGCCATGCTAACAAATGATGGAAACAGGGACAGAACAGGGTGGTGATGGCTCTCCTCCCCGTCAAATGTTCAGCCATTCAGACCTCTCCGCCTAAAGCGACCCTGTCTTCTTTTTTATTTTAGATATTACCTCCCCCAACACGACCGAAGTTCCGCATCTGGCTGCTCACGCCCAAGATCTCCCTACCCTATTTGGGATTGGACGCATCGAGATGGATGTATGCCCGCTGTAGGGCCAGCGTCTCGCGCCCGTCCTTCTCGAGCACCGACACCCAGTCGCGGAGCTGGATCTTCTTGCCCTTCTCTTTATCTTCACGCCATGTGCCCAACCGGTTGCGCCCCTCGGTCGTCATGGCCATGTTGACGGGCCCGCCGGGGGTCCCGCCACCGGAGCCGCCGGGGCCGCCTTTGCTCATCCCGGACGATGCCTTCGAGGGCGTGTTACTACCGCTCCCGCCTCGGCCGACGTTCATCCAATCATAGGTTTTGCCTGTCTTCTTTTTGCCAAAGAGGCTACCCTTGCCACCCAGTCCGGCAAACATGCTGCTCGTGATGTTCTGGTTGGCGTGGTTGTTGGCCTCAGCCGTCTTGGCTGCCGCAGCCTTCTTGCTCTCCTTCTTGGAGGATGATTTCTCAGGCTGCTCGGGCGCCACTGCTGAAGAGCTGGGCGTGCTGGGCGCCACGCTGCCGGCTCTCGACGGTGCAGCTGATGAGTCGGGCACGCCATCCTTGCGCTTCTGGCGCTTCCGAAGGCGTGCCTCCTCCCATTCGCGCTCTTGCTTCGCTAGGTCTCGCATTGTTGTCGTCATGTACGACGCGATCTTGGCCACCTTCTTGGGCGGCATATTGCCATCTTCGCCAGCGCCTGAGAACAAATAATGATTTAGCGGGGGGTAATCTCAAACATTGTCACAGGTCATATACTTACGCTTTCGCTGATTAGGAGCCGCAGCTGGGGTGCCGTCCCGGGCCAGACCGTCCACCTCCATCGACTCGGGAACCTGAATATTAACAGGCGCAGAAGCAACCGCCCACTCTTCTGGCACCTCGCCGTGCGACGTCTTTTGCCTGTGTGTCGCCACCGCATTGGCATCCTCCACAAGGTCGCGCAGCCTTGTCTTGGTCGCAATGGACAGGAGGGCCAGCTGGTCTACCAGGTAGGCGTCGTGCGGGATGAAGGACCCCGCCGTCTGTATCATGGTCTGGTCTTCCCCGACTGGCTTCATGTTGACCGTGACAGATGGCTCCGTGAACTGGTTGGGTAGCTTCATCTTTCCCATCGATTGGTTGCTGTTCTTGAGGTCAAGATTGAGACTGAGATGGTGCTCCGCTGCAATTTTACCCGCGCGGTGGTGTAGCAGTGCAACAAGCAGAAACGGATCATTAATCTCCTGGGTCCGCTGGGCCCCCAGGCGCATCGACGACTCTGTCCACGCCTTCTCGGCGGCTTGCGCAGCCTGTCTCTCCTGGTCCTTCTCAGATATGGTCTGTGCCGGCTGGTTGGCAGGCCCAGCGCCGTAGAAACTGCCCTTGCCGCCAGGTGGGTGCTGCGGGAACCCTGAGCGAGCCTCTGGGTCAAAGTAGGTTGAGTACATGTCTGACATGAATTGTTCCTCTGCCCGCAGGTCAATGCCTGTGCCAGCCAACGAGTCGGTGACATCGTATTCGTAGTCCTTAGTCGGTCGTTCGGCCGGTCTCTGCGGCGGGCCCATGGTGCCAGGGGCTTGCACGGGGAGAGGCGCCGGGGCAACCGGCGGCGGTGTGTTCATGGGCACCATTGTCGCGTTGGAGTACTGTGGCATCGCAGGTGTCGGCTGCGCCTGAGGCGCCGGGACGGGCGTTTGCATGGGCGTCTGCATGGGCGTCTGCATGGGCGTTTGCATGGGCGTCTGCACTGGTGTCTGCATCGGCGGAGTAGAATTCGGTCGCGTGTCGGGCAGGTTTAGGATGGCTGTCGGTGTCGACACGCCGTTTGTGTAGGGAGATGGTTGTCCTGACGGGAGCGCAGGGCTGGCCGCGTTTTGAGGCGAGCCGGCGCCGCCAGAAGGAGGCGTCGTTCCCGTCACCGGGCTCATGGCGTAGGGTGAATTCACATAGGGGGAGTTGGGTTGCGATGTGGCGCCGTTGGTGTGGATTTGCTTATTAGGAGGAGGTGCAAAGGCCGACTGAGATGCCGCGGGAGAAGGGGTGTGGTGAGGTGGCGGCGAGAACGCCGGCTGCGGCGTTTGGGACTGAGGCTGCGCCATGATCATGAGTGATGTAGTATCGCGCGCGCACCACACACGAAAGGTGCGGTGCAGGCTATCGGACGGTTGTCGAGATGAATAGTCTAAGAGAAGGGAGGCGCCGGGCGTCGAAGAGAGGAGAGAATTCAACTCAACAGGCCGTGAAGCCTGTCACGGTTTCGAGGAGCGCCGCCCATCCGAACCGGGTCGCGGGGGGCCGCAGAGGGTCGACGCGATGAATTTCGATTTCGTGTCGTTCGAAAAAAAGTATACTGGCCTTTTATCGCGTGTGAAGCTCGGGTTTGGGATGAAGTCGTAGGTATTTGAGGCTCACAGTCGGGTGGGTTGGATGTGCAAGTCGCCAAACAGCAATCTGAGGTTTGGGGGGGTCGCGTCGGAATGTCACGTGAGACATCAATATCACGTGTGGAGGCGACTCCTGAATAGGAGCCGCGATTTAGCCGTCATCCCCAAATATGCGGTTCCCGTCTAACAGCTGGTCCCCGCCGACAGGTATTGTTGCTGCCTCTAGCTTTGGTAGCTTCCTTATGCAGACTTGGTTGCTCCCTTGCATCGCCAAACAAGATCCTGGCTGCGTTGCGTTTGAGCCGTCGCCATTGCACTGTTTTTACGCGAATCCTCCAGGGGATTGACGCATTGCTCTGCTAACATTCTCGATGCGCCGCCTACTAATGTGTTAAACCAGCAGCAGAAGAAGAACTCGTTTCTCTTTGTCGCCATCGCCAGGCGCAAGCGCACCAGCACCCGCAAGGACACCAACAGACATGGCGTCCAAACGCAAGGCTGCGGCAATGCATGCCGCCGTCACCGAAGAGCCCGTCGATCCTTCAGATGAGCTCATGTTTCTATGTCTCGGCGGAGGCAACGAGGTCGGGAGGTCGTGTCACATTATTCAGTACAAGGGGAAGACAGTCATGGTAAGCACCGCGAGTATCTATCATTTGAGAATGACGGGACAAAGGCTTACTTATTGATGGCAGCTTGATGCTGGCCAACACCCGGCATATGATGGTCTAGCCGCGCTCCCGTTCTACGACGACTTTGATCTCAGCACTGTAGATGTGCTCCTAATCAGCCAGTAAGCCCCCGATGCCGCATTATATACGTGACACGAGGCCCCAAGCAATGTGGGAAGAGATGAAGAGGAACATGGGCGCCGTGATTGGTAATGGTATTCTCGTCCGATCGACATCATAGGGAACGGGGGACATGCTGGCCCCCTTGTTTCCATCCCTGGTCCTCTTATATGCTACTTCCACCCTACCATTTTTTGTATGCAAGATGAAATACAATATCACTTCCTGAGAAAGAAAACAATCACCTCCCACTGTCTTCTGTGACACCCCTCGGAATACCATTACCAAACGCGCATCTCTGTATCCAACCCACTAGCAAGGCCCGTGAGCAGTAGGAAAACCAAGACAAAGGCATGGATGGAGAAACTGACAGAGATTGCAGTTTCCACGTTGACCATGCGGCGTCGCTACCATATGTCTTGTCCAAGACCAACTTCCGAGGCCGCGTCTTCATGACGCATCCTACAAAGGCCATCTACAAGTGGCTCATTCAGGACAGCGTCCGAGTGGGCAACAGTTCATCAAACCCGTCGACACAGCCTGTGTACACGGAGCAGGACCACCTGAATACGTTCCCGCAGATCGAAGCCATTGACTACCACACGACGCACACAATCTCGTCAATCCGCATCACCCCGTTTCCGGCGGGCCACGTTCTGGGAGCGGCCATGTTTCTCATCGAGATTGCCGGACTCAAAATCTTCTTCACGGGCGACTACTCTCGCGAGCAGGACCGACATCTAGTGTCGGCCGAGGTGCCCAAGGGAGTCAAGATTGACGTGCTCATCACCGAGTCAACGTATGGCATCGCATCGCACGTTCCACGCGTAGAACGTGAGCAGGCCCTTATGAAGACGATTACCGGTGTGCTCAACCGTGGCGGTCGTGCTCTGCTGCCCGTCTTCGCCCTTGGCCGCGCCCAGGAGCTTCTTCTCATCCTCGACGAGTACTGGGCCAAGCACCCCGAGTTTCAGAGGTACCCTATCTACTACGCCAGTAACCTTGCCCGCAAGTGTATGCTCGTCTACCAGACGTACGTGGGAGCTATGAACGACAACATCAAGCGCCTCTTCCGCGAGCGCATGGCCGAGGCCGAGGCCACCGGTGACGGCGCCGGAAAAGGAGGGCCCTGGGACTTCAAGTACATCCGCTCTCTCAAGAACCTCGACCGCTTCGACGATGTGGGCGGCTGCGTCATGCTGGCCAGCCCTGGTATGCTCCAGAACGGCGTCAGCAGGGAGCTCCTCGAAAGATGGGCCCCCAGCGAGAAGAACGGCGTCATCATCACTGGTTACAGTGTGGAGGGCACAATGGCACGCCAGATTATGCAGGAGCCAGATCAGATCCAGGCCGTCATGTCCCGCAGCATGGCAGGTGCCCGTCGTGGCGGCGGTGGTCCCGACGAAAAGCCCCTGATCCCAAGGCGCTGCAGCGTCGCTGAGTACTCGTTTGCCGCCCATGTTGACGGCGTCGAGAACAGGGAGTTTATCGAGGAGATGTCTTCCCCCGTCGTGGTATGTCCCGGATATCTTGCACTTCTAGCTCCCTAGACCTGTTCTAACACCTAGTAGATTCTCGTTCACGGCGAACAGCATAACATGATGCGACTCAAGTCCAAGCTTCTGTCACTGAACGCCACCAAAACCAACAAGGTCAAGGTGTTCTCGCCCCGCAACTGCGAGGAGCTCCGTATCCCCTTCAAGTCGGACAAGACTGCCAAGGTGGTCGGCAAGCTGGCATCAATCCCGCCGCCACTCACATCTTCCAGCAAGCGTGGGCAGCATGGCGATGACGAAGATGACGATGAACTCAACGGTGACGCCCAAGCCCAAGCTAACGCACCCCTCGTCTCGGGCGTCCTGGTGCAAAATGACTTCAAGCTCTCCCTCATGGCACCCGAGGATCTCCGTGAATACGCCGGCCTGAGCACCACGACCATTACGTGCAAGCAGCACCTGCGGCTGAGCGCAGCGGGCGTGGATCTGATTCGCTGGGCCCTCGAAGGTACCTTTGGCAGCCTCGAGGAGCTCCCGGAGATGCGCAAAGCCACCCTGGCTAACAGCAACGGTAACGGGACCGACAAGGATGGCGAAGACACCATCAAGGAGGAGGAGGAGGAGGCAGCCGATGAGGAAGTCTCGGGTCTCGTAGCCGCGTACCTGGTCATGGGCTGTGTGGCTGTGCGCTACCGTAGCGATGGCAACGTCGAGCTCGAGTGGGAGGCCAACCTGCTCAACGACGGCATCGCAGACTCCATAATGGCCGTGCTCTTCTCCGTCGAAAGCTCGCCCGCCGCCGTCAAGCGGTCCTCAGCAAAGGGGCACTCACACGACCACTCGGACCACTCGGACCAGCTCCTACAGCCCACCAAGGACCAGGAGCAGGCGTCCAACCCGCACAGTAGGCCCTCGCCCGCGGACCGCCTCGAGCGTCTCCTGTGGTTCCTTGAGGCCCAGTTTGGCGCCGACAATGTCGCCCCCGTCGAGACGCCTAAGATTGCCACATCCGCAGGACCAGGACCGGGAGGCAGCAAGCCTGAGAAGCAAGAGGAGGAAGGGGAGGATGGCGAGGGTATGGATGTGGAGACGGCAGAGGAAGAGGAGGAGAGGCAAACGAAGAAGGAGATTGAACGGCTGCACAAGATTGGCATCCCCGTGCCTGGCGTATCTATCTCCGTGGACAAGATGCAAGCGACGGTGTGGCTCGAAAAACTCGAGGTCGAGTGCAACAACAAGGTGTTTGCTGACCGTGTGCGGGCTGTGGTCGAGCGGGCTGTCGAGGTGACGGCTCCTCTTTGGGTCTGAGGCTTTCAACTATATACTTGCTGTTCAAATTTTTCGAGGGCCTAATTTCATTATTGATTTCAAATCATAAGAGTCACAAGAGACACAGAGAAGCGTGAAATGAATAGTATAGTATACTGTAAACATACAATGCAGTTGTATTCATACAACACGGACAAAGAAAAGCAGCGTGAAGCTAAGTCTACAAGCAACAACCAATGTCCAAAAAAAAACACTCTTACATCAGAAAACAATGGAACATGACAGCAAAGGAAAAGAGGTTAACCCAGGAAGTCCTTGAGATCCTCGGCCTCTTCAAGCAGGATCTGGAAGGAGAAGGGCTGGAAGGGCCATCCGGCAAATTCGGCGAACTTGGAGAAGGACTCGACCCAAGCCAGACGGAGGGAGTGAAGCATAGCACTGGTGCCCTCCATGGCGACGAGGATAGCGATGGCTGGTGGGGGACAGAGGTTAGTTTTATCGTCCGTGCCAAGAGAAAGAATTGAGGATTGTAATCAGGGCAAGAAGGCTTACTGAGGAAGAACCAGGCGTAGAAGCAGATGACGATCATGATGACGCCGGGGATACCAGTGGTGGTGAGAGCGGGGCCGAGGGTCATGTTCCACAGGACGACACTGAGCTGCTGGTGGGCGAGGGACAGGGCCCACAGACGAAGGTATGACGCCGAGTGGGAAACGCAGTTGAGGCAGAACTCGATGGTGTGGATGACCTGGTGGATCATGACCTCACTGAACTCAAACTCCTCGTGCTCGCCGTCGTCGTCAATGTTCTGGGCAATCATGGCGACACCCTCGCCATCGTCAATGCTGTTGCCGTGGCCGTTGAGGAACGAGGTGCCCTCATTGCTGCCTTCGTCGCCGCCATCGAGAGCGCTGACGCGCGAGACCTCACCGATGCCGCGGTAACCCTTGGCGCGGGCGCGGTTGTGCTCCCACCGGAGGTAGAAGGGCTTGAGGAAGAGGAGCACGGGAACCTGGGCGAAGGCAAGGAGCAGCAGGAAGACCTGGACCGTTGCCTGGCCTGGGTACAGCTGCTCGCCCTCAACAAGGCTACCCGGTTGGAGGAACATGTAGATAAGCATGTTGAGAAGACCGGGGGGCTGACCCTCAGCCGTCTCCCAGTTGATGGTCCACTTGTACAGGATACAGACGACTAGGTAGCCAAAGATGGACTGGAAGAAGATCATGCCAGGCACAAAGTTACCCCAGATGTCAATGGGCTTCTTGAAATGGCGGGCGTTAATGTAGGCGAAGCAGAGCGAGTAGGTCATGTGGGCCCAACCGAGGATGATGGACATCTTCATCTTGTACGAGTTGGAGAAGAGGAGGTCGTTGTCGGTGCCGTGCCAGGCGTAGTCGAGGCCGAAGGGGTAGCGGTAGCCCTCCTCGTTGAGCGTGGCGACGACAGCCTGGCCTTCCTGCCAGCCGTCGGGCTTCTTGAACTCCCAGGCCGAAGGGAAGAGGGTCATGGACTTGGAGAAGGCGTCGTTGTACACGAGACCGGTGAATACAGAGAAGACGGCCATGACGAGGGCGATGTAGCGACCGTAGAAGATCATGGCGAAGAGCTCAAAGGTGACCTTCTTGAGCGAGCGCTCCCAGTAGATCATGGCCAGCGAGGCCGACAGCATGATGATGGCGTGGCCAAAGTCACCAAACATGACGGCGAAGAGAAAGGGGAACGTAACGATGACGGGCATGGCGGGGTTGACCTCTTGGTAGGTGGCAGTGCCGTAGGCGTTGACGATAGTCTGGAAGCCTTCGGTGAACTTGTTAGTCTTAAGGTAGGTCGGGGGCGTCTTGTTGGTGCGGATCTCGTTGATGATGGAGGGCACCGATAGGCCTGCGCGATTCGTCACGTCCTGCAGCGTGGAGCGGATGAGGGGCAGGTCGTTTGTCGGGCACCAGCCCTCGGCGATGAGGGTGCGGCGGGCGCGGTCGTATGAGAAGTTGTTGAGCGTGTTGTAGACAGACTTCTCCTTTGCGATGAGCACCATCCAGGCCGAAAGCGACTGCGAAATCTGGTTGAGCTCGGCCTGCAGCGTGGCCTGGGTGTTGCGCAGCACGTTCTGCACATCTTCGAGGCGGCTGTTGACCTCGTGGATCTGGTCGCGGCGCAGGTCGCTGTTCTCGTCGACGTTGTAGACGTCGGCGCCCATGGACTCGGAAATGCGGCGGATCTTGGCCAGGATCTCCTTGCCATGCGCAAAGATGACAAAGACGTTCTTGTCAATGGCCTCGTTGTTGGTCGGGTCGACGAGAGGCTCGGGGATCTCGGACTGGTTCATATACAGGTTGCCGCGAAGGGTGCGCCAGAGAATCCGCTCAAAGGCGCCGATGCGGTCCCGGTTGATGACACCGGCCACGAAGCCGATGTTCATGCCGCCGAAGGAGCGATCCACGTCGGCCGCTGAGTTGTGCTGCTCGACATCGGCCAGCAGGGGTGCGTCATCGTTGTCCGTCGACGCGCGGATCTCCTCAACATTACCGTGAGCACGGTCGAAGAAGCTGCCGGCCTCGCGGAGCACCCAGCGCCACTCGGTCAGATCACCCTCGCGCTTCTTGAGTGTCTCGTAGCTGTCATTGAGGGCCGAGACGCGTTGCTCGAGCTTCTGCGAGCGCTCGGCAAGCTCGACAATTTCTGTCGTCGAGGGGGCCGCGAGACGCTCAACGTCGAGATCGAGCTTCCTCAGGGGAATGCCCGTCTTTTCCATTTGGCCATGGAAGTAGCCTGAAACATCTTTGTTAGCATTCTCGTCTCTCTCCTACTCAATCTCCCCATTTCTTCCTCCATTCCCCTTGATTCCACATATTCCATCTCTTGCTCTTTTCTCGATTGCCCCTGTTTGGGACGGGACGTGGGGTGGGCCGGGTCGGGGGATAAAACGCACGCAGCTGCCTCTCGACATTATCAAGTCGTCGAATCTCTTGCGTAAAAGTCCTCTGGAAAGCAGAAACCTCCTCATTGAGCTGCACGATATACCTGGTTAGTCTCTCGTCTCTCGCTGTAGCTGACCGGGGGTGGTGATGGTGTCCACTCACATCGCGAAACTGGCACAGCCCGAGCTCTCCAAGAGCAGTGACAACCTCGCGCCCAATCTCGTTGGACACGTAGAGCTGCACCAGGCTCATCTCCGCCGAGCGGAACGGCGTGTCCTGCTTGGTAGCCATGGTTGCGCGTTATGGGCACCTTGGCAGAGTGGGCAGGATTGGTGGTGGTGGTTGCTGGGGAAGAGGTGTATTCAGCACTTCAACTCCTTACGCCAGCTCGAAACAGACGTGACGCTCATCCTCCTGGACACGTGGACGGTAGTGGGTTTTTCCGGGCCGGCGCCGTCATCGAACCACGTGATCTAATATAACCATCTGCGCAGCGAGCGAAGCGAGGAGAGCCCCCTCAACGTCGCCAAAGGCATGTTAATGAGATAAAAATGCATTTGGGTTTGCCGTAGAATCAATCACTACCAGTGGTTTACATAGTATATACTACTTAGAACAGGTTGTTGCGCCTCCGGCGACCCTGCCGTGCCTCGCTTCGCTCGTGATTAGTGCAGTAATACTTCAGTCACACATCACAGCAGCGGTAGGGCACAATCTCAATGGGTTTGTAAGGTGTATCTTTATACAAAGAGCGGAGTGTTGCAAAAAGAAGAATAAAGAGAGAAGAGGACGGACTAGATGAAGGATGCAAACGCAGTGTTACAATGCAATGTGAGGAGAAAGACGTAACCGAGCCATCCCATGCTTTGCCCCTGTGGTATAACATCTGCCAAAGAACCAAACCTGAAAACAAGAAGCAAAATAACCAAAGTGAAAGGGAAAAAAAAAAGAAGACAAGAGAAATGAAAAGAGAAAAAAAAAGAGGAAAAAAAAGACAAGAGAAAAGATTCGTGGCAGGCCTTTTTTTGACATCACTGTTTTCCATGGTATATCCATCTATGCTCCATGCGACCCCGTGAGTAAAACGCCGTGCCGAACGAAGTTGCAGGAAAACAAAAAACGCATCAACAATGGTGAAAAAGAAAAAGAAAAAAAAAGAGAAAAAGACGATTCGTAAAATCAAGAGTCCGTGATGAATGCTGCTTGCTGTAATCGAAATCATAGTCGTCGTCCAAACATAAAGGAACCATACATGCCACCGACCTCTGCGACGGCGACGGGAATTTTACGCATGCCCCAACTCTCGGCGCCCATCTTCCACCAACGGGCGCCATTGTCCATGGCGTTCATGTTGTTGTTGTTGGCGTTGGTCGACCCGTCCGCGTTGAGTCGCACTAGCCAGTACCGGCTGCCAAACTCCTTGGGCGTCCAACCAACGAGCTCGAGATTCTTTTTGGTCTTGGCAGCGCGCTCGTAGACGCGCTCCTCTATCTCAATGACCTGGAGGGGTGCCGTGTCGACGGCGAGAAGGTCGCTGGCGCTCCCGAGGCGAGCCTCAATGTCCGAGATGTCGAGGTAGTGCAGAGTGTGGAAGGGTATCCAGCCGCTGTCCTCGCGGTAGAAAAGCTCGTGGACGTTGCCGAGCTCGAGACCGCGGCCCAGGGCGAGCTCCTCGAGGGACTGGATCAGAGGGCGGAGAAGTTCGACGTGCGACGCGTCCATGCGGCTGCCCTTTAGGCTAAGGGAGCGGAGAGTGGGAGGGAGGCGCGGGAGGAGGGCCTCGATGTCGGCCTTGCCAAGGAGCAGGTGGGTGCTTGCATCGGCAGCAAGGCTTAGGAAGACGAGGCTGTCCTTGACGGCGGGGTGGGTTGTGATGAAGTTGACGACAGCTTCGCCCGACAACTCGCGGCACTTAGCCAAGTTGAGGTGGGTGATGCGCGCGGTGGCAGGGATAGAGGCCAGGGCGCGGTCGGTGACGCGGGTGCCGGCAATGTCAAGGTGAGTGATGTTGGCGAGGCGCGGCAGGATGGTGTCGTAGACGGACGAGGGCAGGCCTAGGCACTTGTGGAAGGACAGGCGCTTGACCTGCAGCTCCTCGGGCCACATACTCTGCTCGATGAAGGAGTTGAACGAGTTGCGGAAGACGGCGGTGGAGCAGGCACAAAAGTCAATGGCCTGCAGGTGAGGGAGCTCAAAGAAGATCTTGCGCAGCACGTCAGGGCTCAGCTCCTCGTCGAGGTACTCCTGGGCGAGGAATTCCTGCAGGTAGGGGGTCAAGTCGAGGCACTGGGCCAGGCTCTCGGCGGTCAGGTTGCGCGTCTGGGCGCGCTCGCTTGCGCTGGAGAACATGGTGGAAGGGTTGAAGTGGCTGAAGTCGAGGCGGCGGACGATGGAGGCCAGGGCGGGGTACTGGGTGACGGTGTTGAGGAACTTGCGGAAGATGCGCGAGTGGGGGATGGTGATGTGGCGGTAGAGGGTGTTGAGGGTGGTGGCATGGATGGCGCGCGACGTCATGAGCAGGGACATGAGGTCGACGTTGCGCGTCGTCAGGCCATTGGGGGGCAGCTCGATGACGAGGCGGTCGACAATGTCGCCGAGAAGCTCAGTGGGCAGCTGTTCGAGGGGCGATTGACCGACCGGGTAGGTGGTGACGCGAGGCTTCTTAACCTTTTCGCTGGGGGGTGTCGGGGGCGGGCTCCAGGAGAGGCATAGGCTGCGCAGGTTCTCGGAGCTGCTGCTGGCCTTCTTGCCCCTCAGGGGGATCTCACGCCAGCCGCGGAAGTTCTGGGCAGGAAGCCAGAAGCCATGTAGCTGGCTGTTGGGCCTGGTCAGAGGCGGCTGGAAGGTGGGCTGACCAAGCTCGCGGACGGGGGACTGGGCTTCGTCAAAGACCTCGTCGTTTGTGTATGACGAGACCTTGGAACGTGTGAAGGTCTGGGCGAGGCCGTCGTCCTCCTCGCGGACAGACGAGAAGGACGAGCGGGCCGTCTTTTCAGAAGGAGAGGTGGTTCCGTTGGGGCTTCTCTTGAGGCTCATGCTTGGAGAGGTGGCCAGGCAATCTTGGAACTCGGGCACCACGGAAGGGTGGCGAGTACCATGGTCGTGGGCCATGTAAGGTAGTGTATAAATAAGTGTGCGAGTGCTCGGGTTCCTTTTTTTGGTGGGGAAGCCGGAAGGGCTGTCCGAAGGATGTACAGCGAACGTTGTACTCGTAGGCTGTAGCGGCGACGACAATGGAGATGACACACACACACACACACACAAGGACCAGGACTAGGACCGGGACCAGGGGGGTGTAACTCGGGGGATGTGCGCGCGTGCGTGGTGCGACCGGGGTTCGGGAAGCGACGAGAGTACGGATCCTCGAACAGACGGCAGCTCGTTGGGAGAGGTCGGTGTTGGTAGCGGCTCAAAGGTGGCCAGAACCAATGGAGCAGATGACCACAGAAGGAAAAGAATGGCGAGATGATGGCAAGATGCGGGTGTCTGTCAGGGAAGGCGGCGCTGGCGGAAGGCGGAAGGCAGCGGCGCAACACAGACACACACAAATACACCACACACACACACACGCAGAGGTTCTTTCTATTAGTCAAACAAAGTTGAATTTAGGTAACAAGATGAAGAAAGGACCAATGCGGGGAGGGCGGGGAAGACAGTTATTCGTGCGTGTGTCTGGAATCTCAGATGTTTCTTTTTTCCTTGTTTCCCCAGTATGTCATTAGAGGAGGCAGTGATGATGCAAGAGGAAGAAGATGGACGATGAGGTGGCTATTCAGAGGAGATGGGGGAGGAGGAGGAAGGGGAAGGAGGGAGTTGTTATTGTAGACAATTTTCTGGTGTATGGAGACCGGAGTAGTACGGAGGTGTACGGAGTCGAGTATTATTAGCCTTAGGACATGAGAGAAGTGGCGACGGATGACAGAGTGCAGGAGCCAGAGATACGAGAGTGGTAGTGCGATTATACTGCATTAGCAGAATAGGGAAAGTACAAGGCGAAGAGGGAAAAAAAATCGGCAGGGGTGGTGGGCAGGTGCGAAGCCGGAGCAGGGCGCGAGGCAGGTGCCATGCAGCAGCCATGCAGACAGAATGCAGAAGTCATCCACTGCCCGCTGACTTGCCAGCTAGTCAGGTCGTCGGGATTAGCAGGCAGCTTGCGGATAGAGGGCACTACTCCGTACTCTCTGCCTGTCTAGTGCTGCTTGGGCCTTGGCTACGTAGTTTTGCAGCCAGGCATGGAGCAATTACGAGTCCTGGCGACGGTCCGACTCCATTCTTTCAGAAAGAGAGAGAGAGTCCAGACGCCACCCACCCGAACCCCGTCCGGAGGGGGCGGGTCAGAGCCCCTAGGCGAGAGGGCGAGACATGAGCACGAGACACGCGGTGAGCACGCTTGAGTGGACAGGACAGGGACAACATGGCGGGCCGAAGACGATAGACTCTCTGCCCAGTGCCAGTTGCCAGCCACGGGAGAGAGAATGAGCTCACACTCCGTAAAAGTACGAGTATTGAGACTGGAATTGGGTAATGGAAACGAGGCTACTGGCTGGCATTACCGCATGCTGGCTGGCCCTGGGTTGCACACGGCTTGCATTTCAATTCGTCCAATAAATAACAAACAGTGCAACAGCCTCAGGTCACAGGGGCTCCTGAAGGCTGCCTTTCAGGTAACCAGGGCCCTGTCCAGGCGCCTGGCCCCTGCCCTGTCTTTGCTGGCTTTTCTGTCTTTTCGCGTCAGGGAAGCGCCATCTCCCTTTCTGGGATGGAGCCCAGGCTCTGATTGGTCGCGGATTTGGTAATGAGAACTACTACTTCGTACACGGATGACGGGCTACGGAATCGCGGGTGGCTCTTGCACTGCGAAGCGCCTCTAGGGCCGCCTCTAGAAGTTTTTCCCAAGGCTCCAAGGCTCTAAGGCCCCTTCCCTGGGGCCTCTTGACCTCTTGCCAGAGTTACGAAACGTAACGTAATAGATCATGTGGACCATTCTATTCGTTAGTTACGCTGTCCTCGTACGAGTATCCAACCATCCAGACTCTCTTTTCCTTTTGTCTTCATCTCGTCTCGTCCCACAAATACGACATCTTCCTTAGTACAGTAATACCACTCCATAACACTCTTTTTTGTTTACCTGCCCATTAATACTTCACATCATCTCCCTTTTCTTGATCCGGGGGTAGCACAGCATGCATGACCCGAACCTGAACCATGACGGATGGGCAGCAACGCCACAACAGCATTGCCGTCTGTCTGCACTCTGTCTGCATTGCACTCTTATCAATCATCCATATTCTCCATGGCCCAGTTTTCCCTGCATTGACTGAGACTAGGCAAAATCTAAGATTACGGTGCAGTGAGGCACCACTGACCGGCAGAGTCACTGCGTGCCCGTTTGTCGTCTGCCGGCTTTCGTCGTACGCGTACAGCTGGCTGGCTGGCGCTGGCTTGCTCTCACCCCTCTTCAGACACCACCTCACGTCGTCTCCCCCAAGGGCCCAGGCTGACCTGCTGCTGGCTCCCGCCGACATCGCCGCCTCCCCGTCTTCGGCCTCCCCACCCGCGCACTGCACCCGGAGCACACAACCTAAGCCGAGGCCAGCCGCCGACCGTGGATCGTATATACGACAGTATTGTCGTCTTCTCCGTGATAGCATTGCACTTGCCCGGATTTCTTCTACCGCTGCTGCCGCCTCTTTGATGCTGATCCCGATAACAGCAAAATCCCGGATTGTCTTTGTGCTGCGTAATGAGATCCCAAGCTGTTCGCGTCACTCTCCCTCTCGCTCCCCGCAAACGTCGCCCGTCGGGTTCCAATTGCGCACAATGAGCCGCACAGCTCAAGGTCCCCTCTGTTCCCCCTCACTCGTGACACACACACAACCTTTTCCCGTCACTTGGACCCTGCCCCCAAGTAGCCTAGCCCATGCAACCCTCATGCGGTGCCTGGGGAAGTCGAGACGTCCTGGCCGGTAATAAAGATTCTCATTACTCTATAATATCATCATTTGGGGTTTGTATTTTGCGGGGGAACGCCCCCAAAAGCCACCACATGATGCGGCAGCGGCATTCCTACGAGCTATAGCCTATGAGTACGCCTATGAGTACTTCGTACAGCTACTCACAGCTACTCGTACGCGCAGCTAGGCCCCTCGTATGCGACGCAAGCTGCACTGAGACTGGGGTATCGCCATGCATGCAGCATCTCACCTCACCTCGCATCGTCCCCTCTCTCGCAAATGGGAAATGGGCGACGAGCGATGGCAAATCAAAGGGATTCCGAATCATATGACTAACAAAAAGTATATCTGATATTCAACCGTCGCTTTTTGTGCAGGTAAATTTCAAGGCAATAGCAGTAACAGTAGGCAGGTAGGCGCGACCAGGTCAGGTTACTACTACCAATACCAGAACCAAAATAGGAGAAGAACCAGCATCCCTTGCTCCCCAAATTCTTGAATGTACACATCTGGTCGTCTCCCCGTTCCATCCGTCCATCCAGTCCGTCCATCCCAACGCCACTTCAAAAATCAATTCAACGCCAGTCGTATATAGACTAATATGTGCATATGTGTGTGTGTGTATACGTGTGCGCGCGCACCTTGTAGACATGGTGAATGAGGAAAAAGTCATGATGCGAGTCATCGTAGACGTAGTAGTACTACTACTACTGGCAGCGGTGTGCGGAGAGGGCGGCTTATCGACCGCTGCCCTTCTTGGCCCCAATCTTGAGCCTCTCCTTGCAGTCCTCGCAGTACCACGTCCCTGGAATATGTCAACTGTCAGTATACATGTTTGTGTTGAGGCGTTTGCAAAAACAAGAAAAGACTCACGGTTCTCTGCCGGCGCCACCTTCAATCCCACGCAAGCCAGGTGGAACCACTCTCTCTCGCAATCGTCCGAGTCGCATGCCACCATCTCGCCGTAGCTGACCCCATTGCAATAGCAGTATGTCGGCTCATCGGCGTCAACATCGCCTTCGCCGCTCGTCGCGCCCTCGTCGTCGTGCATATGTGCCGCACCCGTGGGCGGCGCCGACGTCGGTGCCGGCGGCTGTATCGCCTGTGCTGCGGCGAGAGCCTGCGTGGCCGTCGACGCGCTCTTCCTGTGGCCCTTCTTGCTGCTCGAGTTATTGACACCCGATCCGCCATTGTGGTCGGCGCTGCTACGCGACGGCCGTGCGGCCCGGGTGGCTGCCTCTTGGAACGTCGCTAGCGCTGGCGTCGACGGCTTGCTGGCCCGGCCGCTCTTGGTCGTGACCGTTGCGGGCGTCTGGCTGCCGGGTGGTATCGACTCGCTCTTGCGGCGCTCCCGCTGCTCCTCCGCCTTGGTCATCTCCTTCTTGGCGCCGTTATTAGGTGTGCCGCCCCGGGCATTGCCGCTCGTCTCGCCGCTGTCGGCACCAGCACCGGCAACGCCGAGTCCCGTCTCAGGCTTGTCTCCATCCTTCTTGGCCTCACCCTTGATAGGTACGCTCGACTCCTTGATTGAGCGAGCGTCGCTGCCAGCGCGCGGTGTCGGAGGCGGCGGGGGGCCGTCGCCATTGCCCGCCGATGTGGCGCCGTTGGTCTTGCCCGAGGCCACCGATGAGGGTCGGTTCTTTCCCCCCTCGCCCAGTGACTGTATAGAGTTATTTCGCGCACGTGTCGTCGTCGGTCGGGATGTGACGTTGCTATTGGGCGCCGGGGATCCGCGAACCGAGTTCTTGGGCTCTGGTAGAGACGAGAGGACCGGGGATGCTGTGGCCGAGTTGTTTGCGCCGTTTCTGCTGCTAGACAAGTTAGCTTCGCGTAGGAACGGAGGCAGGGACGTCTGGACAAGGATGACATACTTCTTCTTGGCCTGACTGCCCCCCGATGGCAGAGCCTTTCTCTTCTTGGGGCCTTCTGCGCCAGGCGCGTCACCAGCCTTCTTGGGCGCATTCGGGCCAAACACCGTGCTCATGGCACGCTCTCCTGCGGCCGCGCCGTTTGTCGCGCTCTCGACCTTTCGCTTCTTTGGCGGCGGATTACCGTTGGCTGCGGTTATACCAAGGCCGACGCCGGCCGCATCGGTAGGCGCCGTCTTGCGTGCCTTACTTGTCTTCTTGGTGCCTTCGCCCTTGTGGTTTCGGCCCTCATGGTCGTCGAAATCGGCGTCGTGGTGGTTATTTTTGAGATTCTTCTTGGCTTGTAGGGCCTGCTTGCGGGCGTCGCTGCGGGCCGCGGCCTCGTCGGCCAGGGCCTGGGCGGCAGCTGAGATGGCGGCGGCACCATCGCGTCGGGCACGCTCCGGGTGCGCCGCCTTGTTGCCCGTGCGGTTCTCCGGGTAGGCCCAGTGCGTGTCGCTCCCCCACTTGGCCTCGTCGCTGAACTCGCCCTCAAGGGAGGGCCAGACATCCTCGATGCGAGCAATCTGCTTATCGAGCGCGTCATTGGCCGTGCCGATGACGTGGTTCTTCTCCTCGAGGGATACAAGCATCTCCTGTATTTTGAAGGCGATTTGGTGGAGTAGTTGTCGGCGGCGGAGGACCAGTTGATCGGCACTAGGTTGCAGCTGCGACTCGGCATTATTGGGCACCGATAGCGAAGCTGATGATGACGACGCGGCTCCATTCTCAGTGGGCAGTGCCTGACCGGCGACGTTGCTGCTGCTACCCGCCGCGTTTGTGTGGGCTGTTGTGTCGAGGGCCGCGGAGACTAGCTCAAACAGTTGCTCCTCGGGCACGCACAGCTTCGCGTCGACCTCCTTGAGCAGTGTAAAATGTCGGACGAGCTCCCGTGGGAGGGCTGTCAGGGTGTCGGCAAAGAATGTGATGGCTGGGAAGATGTCGATGGGTTGGTCACCGACGGGCTCATCCCTCGCGCCCGTCGCGCGGGCAGGGTTGGCTGAGGTTCTCGGTGGATTCGTACGAGTCTGGCGCACAGGCTGCGACCTGCGCTGCGACGACATTTCGGCCGACATTTGCCTGCCCGGCCTCTTCGGGAGGTACCAGAAGAATTGAGGAGATAGGATGTCGAGGCGAGGTAGCTGGTGGGCGTCGCTAAGGAGGGGGTTTCGTGGCGAAGAGGGAGTCGAGACAATACAAGAGGGAGAAAAATAAGTAGAAGGCCCGGAGTGAGGGTGGAGGTAGGGAAAAGAGGGATAGGCGTTAGAGTCTAAAGCATCATGTCACGATGCTTCCTCGGGTTCCTAGAAGTAAAAAAGGTGTAGCAAGGGACAAAAAGAGACGAGGCAAGGGGTAGGTTATCCTGGGTTGTCGGAGGAGATGCAGCGTGGGCTGCTTCGGGGGTTGGGGGAGATGGAGAGACAGCAAAGTGCGGCAGACGCCTGGCTTATCCGCTGCTATCGTCCGGCCGGGCGCGATTGAGAGCGGAGCGCTGGCAACGCTGGCAATGCTCCTATGACGGGCGGGACCTACGGGCTACAGTACTCGTACCTCCATACTAGTAGTACTAGTACGGAGTACAGGCTACCAAGTGACCTACTGAGGGACCTGCTGAGCACTGAGAGCAAGGGGATCTACCGAACCGAGAGGGACAAGCAGCCAGCAGCAGCCAACCAGAGCATGTCGCTGGCGTCACGCTCTTCGCCTTTTGCATGTCCGGCTCCGGAGAAATCATGTGCCGGGATATTACTGATAAGATAACGATTGACCGGTTATGTCATCATCAACATTTTGCATTTATCACGAACATCACATATGATAAATGACGAACAATTCCTCTGTAGCAAGTAGCTATTGAAATTGTGCCAATGTGCCAGTAGTCTACAATTCTCCTCTATTCCATTGATAATGTTTGTTCTGTATCAAGGTTGTATTTCATCAGCTGGTTTCTCTCATCTTGAAGCATGAACATGGCCACCAGCCTGGTACTGTTTCCATACGCAGCATTACAGCTCCATAAAGAAGTAAATATTCAGAAGGACAGTGACTTCGGTGTCTCATCAATAATTTACATGTTGTGAGTGAGCTTTGGGGAGTAGAAACCTTTACATCAAAAGTGACATCCAACTCCGCGCTCCTACTAGTCATGACCCGTCAAATCGAGTTAATATAATATAGGGTAAGCAATATTCACGTGGAGGGTCCGTTCCCGGAGTCCCTCTCATCCTGGAGTTAATGTTGATTACGCTACGGATAGCTCACAAACATCTCAGATAACCTTCTTCCGCGCCTCAACGGTGAATTGAGAGGGACCGAAGCAGAAGAAACACAAGAGCAGGCACTCATATCTATCCTCTTGGGCTCTCTCTCCTTCTCAAACGTCGCAACACCAACCTCTTCTTCCTCGGACTCTTCTCGGGATCGCGACGACCCCTCACCCCACCATGTCCTTCATCACCGTGGCAGCGGCCACACTCCCAAGCATCCCTCTGGACTTCCAGGGGAACCGGGACAGGATAATTGAGTCTATCCGTGTGGCCAAGGCCAAGGGCGCAACTGTCCGAACCGGTCCGGAGCTCGAGATTCCAGGTTTGACCCCCCCGTCCCCGTCGCATCCTCACTGGCCATCGCATACTGACTGGACAAATATAGGCTATGGATGTCTGGACCACCACCTTGAGGGCGACACCTTTGCCCACAGCTTCGAGGTTCTGGCCGACATCATCTCGGATGAGGCGTGCAAGGATATGGTCATTGACATTGGTTGCCCCGTCCGCCACCGCAACTGCCGCTACAATGCCCAGATTCTGTGCACGTACAAGCACATCTTCTTCATCCGGCCCAAGATGAGCCTGGCTGGCGACGGGCTCTACCGTGAGATGCGTCACTTTACCCCTTGGGCCAAGCCCCGCGTTTTCGAAAAGTACTACCTTGAGGACGTCGTCTCCAACATCACAGGCCAGAAAACGGTCCCCATTGGCGACGGCATCCTCAGCACCCGCGACACCGCCATCGGCGTTGAGACGTGCGAGGAGCTCTTCACCCCCCTTAACCCCTCGACCTACCTCGGCCTCAACGGCGCCGAGATCATACTCAACAGCAGCGCCAGCCACGCTGAGCTCCGCAAACTCAAGACGCGCCTCGACCTCATCTCCAACTCGACCCGCAAGCTTGGTGGCATCTACGTCTACGCCAACGCCAACGGCGTCGATGGAGAAGCCAGGATGATGGTACGCATTCGCATCCACTACCTGACTTATCCTGCAATAATCACACCGTGTCTGACTGGTGCTCATATCTAGTTTGATGGCTCGTCCATGGTCCTGAAAAACGGCGAAGTGTAAGTGCTCCACGGCCAGACAACAACAACAACAACAACAACAACAACAACAAAAACAATAACAGACAATGAAACAAGCGCTGACCTGCTCCCAGAATGGCCCAAGCCGTCCAGTTCACCCTCAAGCCCGTCGATGTCATCACTGCCACAGTCTCTCTTGAGGACGTGAGGAGCTACCGTTCTTCCATGTCCAGGAACATGCAGGTTGGTTGATAAACCCAGACTCCCCCCTCTCCTCCATCCCTCTAAACGAGTACACATCTGACTTTATGTTTGCCAGGGTGCTGCCCAAGAAGAATTTCCTCGCGTGGAAACCGACCTTGTTCTGTCTCGGACTGCCAGCGACATCTACCTCTCCAAGACTCTCCAAGTCAGCCAGCCCATACAGCTCAAGGTGCTGGACCCCATGGTAAGCACATACTTTCCCAATCGAACTTTTAATGTGGAAGGGCGACAAGAAAATAGTCACTCACAATCGCATATAGGAAGAGATTGCCATGGCCCAGGCCGTGTTCCTTTGGCAGTACCTGACCAGGACCAACTCGCCCGGTTACTTTCTCTCTCTGAGCGGTGGTCTTGACTCCTCGACCGTTGCGCTCTTTGTGTACAGCATGGCCCGGCTGGTGGTGCAGTCTATCAAGGCCGGCGAGAATACGACGCTCGAGGACCTGCAGCGTGTCACAGGCGACAAGTCATTTGTTCCCTCGACTCCTGAGGAGATTGTCTCTCGCATACTTCACACGGTAAGTCCATAGCCCCCCCCTACAGCTCACGCACATACTCTAACAAACATGCAGTGTTATCAAGGCACCGTTAACTCTGCCGACGAGACTCGGTCCCGCGCCCAGAGACTAGGTAGGCCCTATCTCGATAGTTACGGTAGAAACATATCAGAAGAAGCTAACTTGTCATTGCATCCTGCAGCCGAGAAGATTGGCGCCCACCACTCCGATATCACCATCGACGAGGCTGTCCAGGCCCACCAGGCCATCATCAGCAAGACCCTCAACTTTGAGCCACGCTTCTCCGTCAACGGCGGTACCCCCGCTGAGAACCTTGCTCTGCAGAACGTCCAGGCGCGCAATCGCCTCATCGTCCAGTACGAGCTTGCTCAGCTGTCCACGACGGCCCGTAAGCTTCCTCGCGCGGGCGCGGCCCTGCTCGTCCTGGGAAGCGGCAACGTCGACGAGAATCTCCGTGGATACTAGTAAGTTCTACACCCAACTCCGTGTCATACGTGCATCTTTGATGTTGACTCCCGCCGTGAAATAGTACCAAGTATGATGCCTCCTCGGCCGACATCTCTCCCCTGGGCAGCATCTCCAAGACAGATGCCAAGGCCTTCCAGAAGTGGGCAATCGACCACTTTGACCTGCCCATCATGCATGAGTTTCTCGACGCTACCCCCACAGCCGAGCTTCTCCCACTATCCGCTGGTGTCCAAGACGACGAGTCTGACGCAGAGAGTAAGCACTCCCTCCCTCAACCCACCCTGTCTCTTGTCGTGGTCCCGGAATACATTACTGACAAAAACTCATAGTGGGCTTCACTTACGCCGAGCTCGGCGAGCTGGGCATGCGCTTCAAAGCCGACAAGCTCGGCCCCTGGTCCATGTACCTCCGCCTCCTGGGCGACTGGAAGGAGCGTCCTGGCTTCGGCCCCGCCAAGATTGCCGACAAGGTTATGCGCTTCTTCCGCTTCTACTCGCTCAACCGCCACAAGGCCGTCATCCTCACACCCTCGCCGCACATGTCGGCCTATAACCCTGACGACAATCGTCGCGACCTCCGCCCGTTCTTGTACGTCGTCAACTGGCCATTCCAGTTTGGCAAGATTCGCGCCCACGTCGAGGAGCTGGAGAAGCATCTTGCGGCCGAGAAGGAACTGCACTAGCAAGAGCAGGCCCAAAAGCAGCAAGAACTCCAGATAAGGAAACAGCAAGAGCAGACTGGGAATCAGAAGCAGCAAGAGGAGATTGAATTTCAAGGGGATATCGAGTCCCAGAAGCAGCAAGAGGAGGCTCAGACCCAAGCCATGAGACAGAAGGAGCAGATGCAGATTCAGCTTCTGAAACAACACGAGTATCTTCAGAAGCAGAGGCTGCAGAGACAGCAGGAGCTGCTGAATAGGAAGCCTGTGGTCAAGGGCCACAGGCGCTGGGACGAGAAGGATTTCTGGTAGTTGCTTCTCCCTCACTTCGCCCACGGGCTATGTTTGGGCCTTTGGTTGGATTTGGTTCCCATGTTGTATTAAAAAGCTAGTAGGATCAGATGTGGGAAACAAAGAAAAGGAAAGAAAGAAAGGAAGAAACTGCATATAAATCACAAACGAAAGCTCAAGCTCCAAGCTAGAATGCCTCAAAAAGACGCCGCCCGCAAAAAAAATGTGACCCGCTTCCTTTTGTCCTTACTTCTTTGCAAATACTCGTCTCCCCTTTTGTCCATTCATCACATCTTCTTCTTCTTCTGTTTCTCTTGGTGGTATATAACGCGATGCGTGCCAAAAACGGACAGCCAGTGAGGCTCGCTCATGCTAGACATGCTGGTAGGTAGTTGCTGTGAATTCCTTCTCGAATAGTGGGGTGCTGGGCAGGTTGTGACCGTGGTCATATGTCGTCAACTTGCTTAATCAACCATCATCTTCCTCGGCTTCCCGGTACGCCTGCTCCCCGGCTTCTCCTCCCTCTCACTCTGCTTCACGCGCCACTGCCACTCGAGCAGGACCCAGATGAAGTGATGCAGATCAAAATCGGGCCAGAGGCAGGGGAGGAAGAAGATTTGTGTGTCCTGGTGACACTGCCAGAGCATAAAGTCACTCAGGCGTTCAACACCGCTTGTCCGCACAAACAGATCCAGCGGGGGGTCGTCAGCCGTGTACATGTGCTTGTCGAGCGTGTCGACAGTGATGCTCTCGGGGCTGGGCAGCCGGGAGGACTCGCGGCCGTGATGCGGCGGAGAGTCTGAAAGTAGCGTGGTAGACGACGAGGCACCCTCGTCAGCGTCGTCGCCTTGGCCATCAGCCTCTCCGTTGGCTTCATGGCCGTTGCCGTTGGTTTCGGGCTGCTTCTCGGGGGAATTGTCCCGGATAGTCGGGAGCCGCTTGTGTGCGTTGAGCTGCCTCGAGAGGATGTTTTGTCGTATGCGAGTTTGCGAAAAGGGTGTGTTCTTGGGTGGCGGCGGCGCCAGGAACTCGGAGACTGTCGACTGAATGGCGGTTGTTATCTCGGCGCGCGACGTGTAGGGGAAACAGATGTTGAGGATGGCCCTGAAGAGTCTTGTTAGCACTTTCAACCACGAAATAAGTTGGTTGGCAATTGAGAACGGGGTGGTGACGGACTTCTTGTTGTTACGAGTCCTGGCGACGGCCTTATCCACGACCTGGAGCACATCCTCGCGGACCATGTCGAGCTGGCCGAGGACCCGAACGGCTGCGCCGTAACGGTCTAGGACGTCTCCATATGTTGTGAGCTGCTCCAGCTTCACCTTGGCAAGCTGCATAAGGCCCTCGACCTCATACTTGGGACGGTTGAAGTTTTCAATGCTGAAAGCGTAGACTGTGACTGTCTTGACGCCAGACTTGTAGCAAACCTCCATGATCTACATCATTCGGAGCCAATTAGGTCAGCACACATTGGCATGTGACAGACTAGGAACAATCTCTGGGGGGCCACGAACCTTTGCGAGTGCCTCGAAGCCGCGGTGATGGCCTTCTACCGTCTCCATGCGGTGGCTGCGGGCATAACGCCTGTTGCCGTCCATCTCAAAGGCGACATGTTGAGGTACGGGTCCCTGCCGGAGGGCGCCAATCAGCAGCTCTCTAAGCTGCTTGATGGCCCATTCTCCCGGAGGGGAATCGAGTATGAACCTCTGGATGACGGACGAGAGTTCGTTCATTCTGTCGTCTGCCGAGGGCTGAGGTGGAATCGGATATGTCGAGAGCGGAATATACGTGGCGAGAGAGAGATCCGAAAGAGAGAAAGGCGGCGGCAATGAAGAAGGCGTCGGGCTCGAAACAGACGTCGAAGGGAATTCAGAAAATGAGTACGGCACTGCAGGTCATTCTGGAAGGGAGCGTGGTATTAAGAAGTAGAGCGAGGCCGGGTATGTCGGACTCGAGATGCCACGAATGTATGGTGGCGGAGGTTGGGAAGACGACGGCGAGAGGCGAATGACGACGAGCCTGTGAGGTTGATCGGTGAATTAATTTTGGAAGGCACGGCCTAGCTCGCTGGCTGGCAGGCGCGAATGGCACGTTGGCTGGTTCAGTGGTTACAGGTGCTTGGTGGCGCAGAACTGGCGGAGGGGCGCAGGCGGTTTAGCGGCGGCGAGGAGCCGGCTTACAGGGCAACAGGGCTTACAGTCTAAGGAGTACATGGAGAAGGCTACAGAACGGCTTTAGGGAATTTGGGAGCATTATGCATGAAGGGGTACATGTATGGACGCCATAATCATCCATGGATCATGGAGTCTAGCGCGAATCATCCACCATAATACGCAGTATTATTGCCTGTATCATCAGTATTCATTATTTCGTATGGGCTCTTACAGCGGACAGATTCTATGGATCGGGAGGCGACAGGTGGGCAAGTGTCAGAATGCCAAGTGGTGAAGCACGCGTCAGCCACAGTGGTGATGTGGCACATGTCATACCAGTCAACGGCTTGGCAGTCTTACATGGAGTCTCAATCGTACATCTGTGCTCTGCTTGTCTGCTTGGGGTTTCCTTTATGATACACGAAGTAATATATGAGACTGTCAACCGTGAATCATCGCTCCACATTGGAAGGTCACAGCTGTGGAGTGCTGCGAGCGCTACTCTGTATGTTGGGGAAGGCCGGGATGTACGGCAATGTTGGCAAAAGCCCATGCCCAACTCCCGCAGGCGGCAGGGGGAGCAAAAAACAAGACGTACTGTACCGTACAGTGACACAATCCCAGATGCGGGGAGCGGGATTCGACACTAGAAAACGACGACGTGAGTGCCCGGTGCAGTGCGTCGTCCCCCAGGGACACGATACTGTGGATTGGCCCGGGCCACGATGGGTTTGCTCTTGGAGTTGACGACGTCATTGCTGCGGAGAGGAAGGCGCCAGGCTCAAGACGTATTATGTGCGTCTTCTCTTTTCTCTTTCAGAGTCTGCCGTGGTGGCCGAATGCAACCCAACCTTGAGGGAATATGCCTACAACGTGCGGCACTCGTGCGCGAGTGTGTACGACTAAGCATTGTCAACCCCCCATGCACTGTAATGTTGTCTCCTGATGTTCATTGATAATGCACGATTTCGTTGAAGCGTCGTGGGTGTGATGCCATGCTCGGTAGTACTAGTAGTACTCAATACGCCGTAGTGTTAGCTCTATTCGTACGACTACTACCCGGCTCCGTACATAGTGCTCATAGCACTCGTAATGCACTGATGTAGCGCATACATGTACGGCTACTCGGTTAGTAGTCTGCTGAGCAGTCGTAATAGACTCCCATCTTCGTATGGCTAAGAACCGACTAACAGAAAGCGGAATGCTTTCTTGGGTGACGTAGTGGGGCTATTCGTTCCAAGGAGCTATCTGAGCCTTCGAGTCTAGAGCCTACTACTTACAGCGCAGCAGGCTCTCCTATGTATCTATGTAACGCCTAAAATAAAGTGCTCGCTCATCCGTATTCAATACTTGCTCGTACAACGTACTAATACGACTTCGTACGCCGCAATCTGTAACCTATCCAAGGAACTTGGAAGCAGTTGGCAGCCGGCCAAGTAATATTACATACATGTACGGAGTAGTCAACCCAGATCCTCCCCGGGCTCCTCCACCACCCCACCACACCCATTACCTGCAAGAGGCTATTATTTGGCTACCTGAGGCTACCCAAGGCTACATCCACCCACTTTCCCACGCCGTGGGCACCTATAAAAACATGGCTACCATGGCTATCGTATCGTATCGGGACCAGGCGACTGCAGTTCTATCAGTCCGTAGCTCCATCGTCGATGGCCGGCAGCTCCAGACTCTTCTGTCACCCCGTAGACCAGTAATAATGAAACCTGACCCCGGCAACCTTGGGACCCGTTCCTCTCTCTTGACAAGAGGCTCGCGTCATTAGGTGCCCGTCGGACACAAAGCTGGCTTCCCTGCTATTGCTCGTAGTAGTTTAGCAGTTGGCTTTGTTAGCTTGCAACAGGAGCGGCCCCCGGCTTATGATCCCGCCCCCCCCTCCATCCATCGCGCCAGCCGTGACTTCCTTACCTTCTCTGCCGCCGCTCCTTCCTCTCTCCCTCTTTCTCTGTCTTCCGTACCTTTCTGCCCAAGATTCTCTGCCCCCCTCCTACCTTTCCCCCTTCACAATCTTGCCACCAGATCCCCTTCCACCCAAAAGTCTGCGTGAGCCATGGTTGTCTTCGACGGTCACGAGTACCTCACTGAGGAGGAGAAGCGCCTGCAAGAGGATCGCCAGCGCGAAAAGTACTGGAAGAAATGGGGTCCCTACGTCTCGGAGCGCCAGTGGGCCACCGGTACGCATGCCATCTACCAATTATCCAAGAGAACTTCCGTCTTCAATTGATGCTGACCCTTTTCCAGTTCGAGAGGACTACAGCCCTGATGGAGATGCCTGGAGTCGTACGTTGTCCAACATGTCGCCGCGCGTTCCGGTGATGTGAAGCAAGCACTTGTTCACTTAGACTGACTGTGACGCAGACTTCACCCACGACCACGCCCGGTCTCGAACATTTAGATGGGGCGAAGATGGTATTGCCGGTGTTTGCGACACGCATGGCTACCAAAACATCACGTTCAGTTTTTGGAACGAGGAAGAGTGAGCTTTGCGCTGCCGACTGCCCCGCGTCCATCCCAACCCCAGGACCACCACCCACCACCCCACACTTGCCCCCGGTCACTGACCCAGTCTTAGCGATTTCCTCAAGGAACGCCTGTTTGGTCTCTCCAACCCCCAGGGAAACCATGGCGAGAGCGTCAAGGAAGCTCATTTCCACCTAGACAACACTCCTGTAAGTACATTTTGTGTTCTCAACCCTACTGCAATTTACTTGTCCATACTGACTGAAGTTCCTAGACCGTAAGACGCCTGCCGCATCGAACGGCGGCGAACCGGCCGTCCATTCCCGACTTACATACAGCAAACTGACATCCTTGCAGCACTCCTACATGAAATACCTGTACAAGTACCCGCAAAAGAAGTTCCCCTACAAGGACATTGTCGACGAGAATGCCCGTCGCACGAGAAAAGAGAGGGAGTACCAGATCAAGGACACCGGCATATTTGACGAGGACAGGTACTGGGATATCTTCATCGAAACAGCTAAGGAAACGGACGATCCAGATGAGCTCCTATTCCGTGTCACTGCTTGGAACCGCGGACCGGATCCAGCCCCGCTCCACATCATTCCCCAAATGTGCTTCCGAAACACCTGGAGCTGGGGCAGGGAACCAGAGTCCAAAAAGCCCTCCATGGAAATTCATGAGGAGGTTGCCGCCAAGACAAACCACTGGCATAACGGAGACCGCTATCTCGTCATGTCCCCCTCGCCAGGAATTGGGTCCACCGGCGAAGATGTCATGCCACAAATGATGTTTACCGAAAATGACACCAACTTCAAGGCGCTCTATGACCAGAAGAACAAGACCCCTTACGTCAAGGATGCCTTCCACAGGTATATTGTTGACAGTGAGAAGGAAGCCATCAACCCTGCCCAGACGGGAACCAAGTGTGCTGCTTGGTTCAACTTCAACGAGGACGGCGGTGTCAACCCCGGAGAATGTGCAGGTGAGCTTACACCTAAAGGCATGGTCCATATTGAGCAACAGTGTTCCTAACTGATGCCTCTACAGTGGTTCGCTTCCGCTTCTCAAAGAAGGGACAGACCTTTATCGACGAAGAGGTCTTTGACGAAATGATCGAGCTGCGACGCGACGAGGCCGATGAGTTCTACTACAGACTCAGCCCCCTTCCAATGACAGACGATCTCCGAAACATCCAGAGGCAGGCCTTCTCGGGCATGATGTGGAGCAAGCAGCACTACCTATTTATCTGGGACCAGTGGGCAAACGGTGACCCTTCGATGCCCCCTCCGCCACCTGATCGGAAGAATATCAGGAACGACCAGTGGAAGCACATGCACTGCGATGATATTCTATCAATGCCCGATTCATGGGAATATCCTTTCTTTGCCGCCTGGGATAGTTCGTTCCACTGTATCCCACTGGCTATGATAGACCCGGATTTTGCCAAGAAGCAACTCGACTTGTTCACACGAGAGTGGTACCTCCACCCAAACGGACAGCTACCCGCGTAAGCCACTGACACTTGATTTTGACTGCACCGTAAGAGCGATTGCTGACCCTGACATGATCACTTTGAAGCTATGAGTGGAATTTTGGCGATGTGAACCCCCCAGTCCATGCCTGGGCGACATTCCGCACCTTCAAGATTGAGCGCAAGTTATACGGTCGCCAGGACATCGACTTCCTCGAGCGTGTGTTCCAGAAGCTGCTCCTCAACTTCACCTGGTGGGTCAACCGCAAGGATGCCGAGGGCAAAAACGTCTTCGAGGGCGGTTTCTTAGGCCTCGACAACATTGGCCTATTCAATCGCTCCGAGCCGCTGCCGACGGGCGGCGTCCTCGAGCAGGCTGATAGCACAGGCTGGATGGCCTTTTACTGCCTATCCATGCTCAACATTGCTCTGGAGCTGGCAAAGCATCGCCGTATCTACGAGGACATCGCCTCCAAGTTCTTTGAGCACTTTATTTTCATCAGCGATGCCATGACGTTCCGCATGGGGTCCAAGGATGAGGCCTCGCTGTGGAACGAGAAGGACGGCTTCTACTACGATGCAATCTCCTGGGGCGGACCTTGGATTCAACAGCTACCCGTGCGATCGCTTGTTGGACTCATTCCCCTCTATGCCACGACGACGCTTGAACCAGAGCTCATGAATAAGCTCCCATCCTTCAAGAGGAGGGTGGAGTGGTTCATAAAAAACAGGTGTGATCTTGCTGAGAGAAACATGGCGAGCATCCAGAAGAGGGGTAAGGGTGATCGCATCCTGCTGTCTATCGTGAGCAAAGACAGGCTGGAGAAGATCCTGTCGAGGATGCTCGACGAGGAAGAATTCTTCAGTGAGCATGGTATCAGGTCTCTGTCAAAGTTCCACGAGAAGAACCCCTTCTCGATGGATGTTAATGGACAAAAGTTTACCGTTGGCTACGTCCCCGCAGAGTCGGAGAGTGGTCTCTTCGGGGGAAACAGCAACTGGAGAGGCCCAGTCTGGCTGTGTGTCAACTTTCTTCTGGTGGAGTCTCTCCAGAGGTTCCACCTCTTCTATGGCCCCGAGTTTCGGGTCGAGTGCCCGACTGGCAGCGGCGATTACATGCACCTTGCCAAGGTGTCCGAGGAGATCCAGCACAGGCTCCAGCACCTCTTTGCCAGGACCGACGATGGCAGGCGCAGTATCAACAATGGAGATGATTGCCTTGACTTTGACCCTCACTGGAAGGATTACCTGTGGTTCTACGAGTACTTTGATGGAGATAACGGCCGTGGCCTAGGTGCAACCCACCAATGCGGATGGACTGGCCTCATTGCTCGCATGATTCATGACACGGGGTATGTATCTACCTGCATTCTCCTATTCATCCTCAATGGCTCGTTCCATGGCTAACACTATCAACAGCGTAAACTGTCGCCTCCCGCAGACTCCGCGCACCCCGTCCGTGGCCATGTCGCATTACTTTGACGACATTCTCCAGCGGAGCCTTGACTCCGGCGTCCCTCACTCAGCTCGCATGCCTCGCGTGCGCCGGTCCTCGACAGCCCGTTCTATTGGTGCCCGCAGTGACTTTGACAACTCAGTCAATGGTGGTGATGAAGATGATGATGAGGAAGATGCGCGGTCCGCGGTCGGCTCGGTGATCAACGGAGAGAACGGTAAGCCTGCCCAGAAGAAGGAGGCAGATACGCACATGCACCGGTATATTAGCGATCAGCTCAGTCGGTACAAGACAGAGAATGGGCACTCGGCAGCGGACAATGGTGAGGAATTTGAGACCAAGGCTTGACCAATGAATACATAGTACTAGTCGTGAGCTGGTGAGTATTGGAGCCGCAGGCCTTTACTTTTGGACCCCGGTGTCCAACCCCATAGACATTTCCTCTTTCAAATACACGCAGATATATATGGGACTGCTGGCTTACAGTGTGGTCATTGAGTAGTCGTGGGACAGAGCAGAGCAACATGCACAAGGAGACAAACACCGCATATATAAACAAGACAAGTAGCACTAGTAGTACTGATAGTAATGGATCTATTCCCGCAGAATTGCTTCCCCTATAGATAAGACTGTACATGACTGGCCACTGAAAACCTGTCAAGGACGGGTTTTGGTCACCAATGGGATTGGGGGGGAGGTTTGTCTCTGTCGTTCATCCGTAGCTCTCTCCAGTCAAGAAGGTCGCTTGATGACGGGACAAGAATGACAAAGGAAACAAGAGGTTTGATCGGATTGAGGGCGGAAGGGATTTTATTTCTTGATTAAAACATGCCGAGGGGGGCCTTTGTGGGGCTCTCTCTCGCTTGAGAGACTCTCGACGGGAATGGTGGTGTGAGCTGTATCGAGATGCGTGCTTACAGGCTCTCGGTGAGGAGCTTGTTCATCTTGGCGATGCGGGCCGAGACGGAGAGGTCGATGGTGCGGTTGCCGACCTCGACGACGAGTCCGCCAACAATGTCGGGGTTAACCTGTACAGCATTGGTTAGGCATACTGTGTGATAACAGATGGAGGAAGTGAGTGTGCATATGGAGGTGTCTGTGGACATACCTCGTTGGTAACCTTGAGCTTCTTGCCGGCGCCGACGTAGGACGACTTGGAGACGGCAGACTCGAGGCGGGAGAGGGTCTTGTTGTCGAGGTTCTACAGCAAAGGAGTTGGGGTTAGCATTTACTCTCAAGAATAAGTGACTCGTGTCATCATCAGAGCTGTGAGCGATGATCGCCCCCCCGACGGCCACGAGGCTGCGCCAGAGGTGATTTGCAGTGTGAAGAGGCGTGGGATCGAAAGTGAGGATCGGGGAAGCGTACCTGGGCAGAGGTGACGACCATCTCGACCTCGCCGCGGGCGGCCTGGACGAGGGTGTTGAACTTGGCGCAGACGTGGGAGAGGAGGCCGAGGCGGTTGTGCTCGGCGAGGGCGTCGAGGAAGTTCTTGACGGTGGGGCCGGAGGCGCCCGACTGCTTGGCCAGCTCGGCGACGACGGCGGCCTTGTCCTCGGTCGACAGAGTGGGGGCCTCGAGGATGGTGCCCAGCTTGGGGTCCTTCTCGATGAGGGAGGCGAGCGTGGAGATGGCCTTGGCGGTAGGGTCGAGGGCCGACGACTTGACGGCAGCGGTGTACTGTTGAAAGGTAATGCCCTAGTTAGTATTGCCAGTTCCAATTCCAATTCCAATTCCAATTCCAATCCCCGATTGTCGATATGGAATCTGCATTTATCCCATCCCATCCCATCCTATCCGCTATACAATTGATGCGCTTCTCGGCCGGGCGGGCGGACATGCAAAAACACGCGACAGGGCGCGGCAATTTGTTGTGTCACCCCGACACCCCGGCCCCATCAATGCAGAGCAAGAACGGGATGCGATGCAATTAAGGCCATGGAAAATCACATACAAGGGCAGTGGCGTAGGTTCCGTCGAGGCCAAAGACAGCGACGGGAGGCTGGACGTCGGTGCTGGCGTTGCTGGCTGCGGCGGCAAAGGTCCTCACGGGGACGGCACCCATGGCCAGGGCCCGCTGGGGGGCGACGGCGCGGACGGAGCGGAAGACCTGGCGGGAGAGCATGGTGAACTCCTTGGGGGGGTTTTGTATGATTCGGTTGAGGGGGAGCGTCGTCGTCGTCGGAGGGGAGGGGAAGGAGATGACGGAGGAGGTGGTCGAGAGAGATGAAGCAAAGTAGGAGAGGGATTTGGAGCCCTTCGGCTAGACTGCTGGCTGCTAGACCTGTGCTGCTAGCTGATTCGGCAATTTTTGGGGCGGGACCTCCTCCTTCTTTTCGCTCGTTGCCTTACCAGTTACGGACGGCCCCGGATTAATTATAAGGCAGAAATGATTATGTCAGCGGCCGTGACAGCTACGTAATCGGAAATGGGCATCACAGCGAGCATCACCACAACGACCATAAAAAACAAGGTGATGCACAAGCTCATCCATGCAGTTTATTCCTTCACATGTATCCACCGGGCCTCTTCATGATTGCAATGCATATTCCATTAACCCTCTAGACCATGTCCCAAACCCATGTGCTCGTGCCATCGACGGACCTCGTGCCTGTCAAGTGTCCTAAACGCCCAGCGCCATAACAAGAAGAAGAAAACATAAAGAGACGGGGCGACGGATGTCCTTGCAGAGACAAACCCTGAAATCAATCAATCGCTCTTGAGCATGCTGTCGACCAGGTCCCCCAGGGGGCCCCAGTAGTCACGCCCGCTAGCCAGGCCATGCTCGTCGATGAAGAGGACGTACTGCTTGAAGCTCGTGTTGAGGTGGGGCTCTAGCCCAAGCTCGCGGATGACGGGGTAGTGGTGGCAGTAGATGTGGGCATAGACGCGGTACATGCGCTTGAAGATTTGCCGGACCAGGGCCGGGAAGGACTTGGGGAAAGGGACGCCTGCCATCAATGATATCCGTAGTCAGCACACATGCCGGGTGAGCGAGGAGGAGGGAATGTGAGAACAGAAGAACCCACCAATCTTGCTGGGAAGGACCTGCTCGTTGTCAATGTTGGCCTGGACCCACGACATGAGCTGCTCAATGTAGGCCGGAGCGGCCATCTTGGTGGGACGCTTGTAGTTCTCGCTGTCCTGCCAGAGGTATTCGAACCTGGGACCACCATTCTGTCAGCACGTCCGTCTTCTTGATTTATCCTGCCCAGGCAAAGTCCAGGGGCACACACTCATCCGTCGCCTTCATCTCGGGGCACGACTGCGGGGAGCAGAACTCGGTTATAGCACCGTAGAGCAGGTTGATCTGGTTGTAAAAGTCCACCATGTTGACGGCCAGCCACTCGTTCTCGTCCTCGCCCTCGGGGAGCTTGACCACCTTGCGCAGGCTGCCACCTCCGAGCGTCACCTCGGCATACTGTCGGAGCTGGTAGCTTGTGGCGCCACCCTTGCCCATGCGCGGGCGGAATTGGTTCTTTGTGCGCTGGTTGCTGTCACCGAGACCCAAGACCGTGTTAGCAATGACGGCTCGCGGCGGGGGCATCGGGAAGACGGGTATGAGGGGCGTGGTTGCGGTGGCAGTGGTAGTTGTAGTGCACGAGTCCTCCATCACGCTTGCAGCCAGCGATCTGGGGTTCAAGTAGTTCTGGGCAAAAGAGGAAAACATGTCGCCTCGAGGCTGACAGCAGAGATGGTGGGAAGGGTCTGGGGAAGAACCAACACTGTTGTCAGGAACTGGTGGGCCATGGTGGGCAAGGCAGAGAGTCTCGTCTTGTTAATGTACTGGAAGTCGCTTTTCGGAGTTCGGCCGGACACGGTGTTGACAAGCGTTGCAGCGTATCCGCGTAGTAGCCAGCAATGGGACCAAGGTATGATATTCGACAATGATGATGGCGCTGTTGCATTCCAGTCGTTAGCATGGTGATGGTAAACTGACGGGGCAAGGCGAGAGGAACGAATGTGGGGGGACAAACTGGAGGGACGTACGTGCCTGCGTTGCGTGTCACTGAGGAAGTGCGCGTACAGGGCGAGCAGCTGGTAGAGCGAGCGGTGGCTAAGTCGTGCGAATAAAAGGCGGGCAAACTTTGTGGACAGATGCTGGACTGCGGATGTTGTTTGCTGAATCTCAAGCGTCGTGGTTCGTCGACTCCAGCTGCCCTTTGATTGTGGTCCGTGGGTTGGGCTTCGTGTTTACCCTCTTGCCCGATCTGGTGCGGTTGCCAGGCGCCCGCTGAAAAGGTACCAGTACATTAGCGTCCTAGAGATTTGCTAACATATTCAAGTACTCTATACTTTAACGTCTTGTCTACATGGCGCACTCAGCAGCAACGGGTGTAGGAACACGAAGGAAGCCACAATATCATCGCACAATCAACTGCTTAATCGTGCAAGTTGCGGGTACAAACGGGCAAAGGGAAGCATTTATAATTAACAAGCCATATCTCAATATCAACGATGTCAAGTTAAGCTACAGAGCTGGACCTCACCACCGTCCACCACGCCTCCCACCTCTGCCTCCACCCCGCCCCCGTCCACGACCTCTACCCCCTCCTCCGCCTCGCCCGCCACCTCGACCACCACCATGAAACCCTCCGCCTCCGCCGCCTCCTCTACTCCTCGAAGGCTCCGGGCCATTAGCCCTCCTCTGCGAGCGCTCCTCGGGGCTAGCATCCCACAAGTTATCCACGCCCAGCAGCTGACAGAACGCAGCTGTCTGCGGGTTGGTCCACTCCTCCGGCTGCTCCTGTACAATCTCGGGCGACCCGTCCACGTGCGGCGGCGCTGTCACCTCAAAATTGTCCGGGACATCGAGCTTCCCTGTCTTGACCACGTTCTCATCCACCCATTCCCTCTCGGCAGCCAAGAGCGGCAGATATGTCTCCTCTCCCAGGTCAGGCGCCGTCGGAGCGTTGGCGTCACCGAACCGAAGCGACGAGTGGAAGACGCGTGTGATGGCCAGCCACTCTGGGTCGTATTGTAGCCGGAAGCGGGCCCCATGCTCATCCTTTTCACGTGGTGGATAACGCTCCAGGGACTCTTGGTCGTGAGGCTGCACCTCGCAGACCTGCAAAAAGTGGCGGCCAGGTAGGCACTTGTCTAGAGCCAGGAACCGGACGTCCTTGTTGGTGATGGTCGCGGGCACCGGCTGGCCTGGTGTCTTCTTGGGAGGTGGCCTCTGGGGGCGCTGGAACGAGGCCGGTAGCTGTGCACGTAGCTCCTCTGACACATCGTTCGTAGACTCTGATCGTGCTGCTGGCTCCTGCTTCTGACTCTTGTCCTCCTTGTTGGCCTCTGCCGCAGCGAGCTTGCTGCTCTCGTCATCGTCATCATCATCCATTTCGAGATCAATCTCGTCGGGATTAGTGTCTGCTCCAGCCGTCACCTCTGGCGCTGTAGTGGGGGCAGCAGGGACAGGCTCCTCCTCCTTCTGTACCGGCTTGTCCTCCTCGTAGTGGCGAAGCGCCGCAAATCGGACGTGCATGTGTGCCGAGAACCAGTACGGTGGCCTCAGCCTATCCATGACATACCTGGCCGCCACGTTACCCAACGTGCCGTCCATTGACTCCTGCCGGAAGAAGGGCTTCTTGCGGAACAAGCCCTCGGAATCACCATGGTACTCAATGGCGCGGGGCCAGTCATGGCTGAGGCCGACATCAACCTGAGTACGTACAAGGAGTAGCTTGCGGATGTCGACCTCGCGAACATGGTAAAAGGACCGCACCTGGTCATCGTTTAGGGGCAGGCGCTCGTGGTGCGGCTTCCCGTAGTCGAAGCCCTTCCAGATGCCCGACATGCCCGCAACGCGGATAGGCCCCAGACGCAGCACGTTGGCCGCGCCCATGTAGTAGATCCGGGGAGCCACCCACCCTCCATAGTACAGCTCCCACAGGTGCGAACTGGCCTCGTGATTACCGCCGATGAAGATGGTCAGATATGGGGCCTTTGCGGTTCCGTTATAGTACCGCGGAAAGTCACCCAGGTGGCGGTACTTGACCGGACAGGCCATGACGCTGAGGTCATGGGCATTGCGCACGGCCTGGCCTCTGTCAGCGTACGCACAGAGGACATGTGTAAATGGTAGCCTGCGGCTGAAAACGAATGCGATAGGGAGCGAGGGGAATACCTGAAAGTCACCGCCGATTATCAACAGATCAACGCCATCCCATCCACGGACCTCGCACGACTTGGCGACCGATGCGTAGATGGCATCGAGAGTGCCATGGCCCTGCAAACGTATACGTTAGCGTTTGACGCGGTCAACCTGCAAAATTATGTCTGCTTACACAGCCTTCGACAGCAATACGGACGCCCTGTTCCTCAAACGTGTTGGCTGCCATGGAATTTGAGACGGCCTGTGCCTTGGGGTGATGATGTCGTGGCATAGAATTTGCGGATGTACGAGTATCAATCTGCTACTAGTGAAGACGGCACCGCCGCAACACACAAGGAACGACCCAAGCTGACCGCCGACGAAACGAAAACAGCACAGCAGCACAATGAACAGAAAACAGCCACTTTTCGACTGTATATTAATTCAGTGCTAGTTGGTATTACGATGGATGTATTGATTTATGGTATATTGTCATTGACTGAATATACTGTTTATTGATCCCACGGCTAAGGTCCTGAGGATGGCAAAATCGTCCATTCTCTCCGCATTCTTCATCAGAAGTCACGGCATAATTGTAGAAATGTACCCCTGCAGAAAAAGCGAACACTCAATGCGTCAACTGAGCTACGCAGAGTGAGAGGGTGCTGCACATAGTGCATCAATCTTCCATCTCTAATAGACGTTCGACCCACGGAGGAGTGAGGAGCAGAACGCATATGCTGAAATGGTGTTCCGAGGGTGTTTCTTTTCCTTCTTTCTCTTCCCCTTCATCTTATTATTCGCGAATGAATGTGTCTTCTTGAGAATATGCGTTCGCAGTCTATACGACGGGCACCTTGGCCACGTCTATTCGAGGCGTTTCAATACTTCGTCCATTTACGAAGCGAGGCCTGTACGGCTGGGGGATAGAATGGTATTACAAGGACGGACGTCAGAGCCCTAGTCTCTGGAAAGCATCATCACTTTGTAGCAACATTCGACCTGGAAGATGTCAGTACGGCTTTTCCGTGTATAGAGTAGCAGCCAGAGAGAACATACTGGTCCAGACCAAGATAGTCGGCCGCGGCGAGCAGCTCAAGGCAAATCTCGACGGGAATGTCCATATCGGGGACGTCGTCGCTGTCTCTGTAGCGGTACCAGTAGTGAAAGTACTCGACCACCTTGTCCAGAACCACGGCACTGTTTTTAGTCTGTTAGCACCCCCTTGATCAACTGCACCGAGTTCCTCGGATAACTGTTGCTGATGCTGGACGTGGCAAAAGGGCTGGGTAGTCAGATCAAGTGTAGTGACGAATCAGTCGAAACACGCCAAAGGCACAGGGCCTGGGGTTTCGTCGAGTCAAAGCAAAATGCCGGGTTTTCAATCATCCAGCAGTGATGGCCGAGGGGGCAGACGCATACGACCAAGAGGAATAAGCGTGAATGTGTGAGTCTCACCTCATCTCGTGAAACACGCAGCGAGCCGTCTTGGCCTCGACAAACTGGCTCCTAGGGTCCAGCATGCCCTTGATGATAGGACTGACCATGGTCGCCTCTCGCAGCACGACAAACTCGAAGCCATCGCCCGAGACGAGCGTGACATACTTTGTGGGTTCCATTGTGCACGCAGGATAGACAGACCAGGCACTGTTGCTGTCCACCACCAAGCACTTGCTTGTGCGTGTGGCCTCAAGAATACTCAGCAATCAATCCAATCCCTAGACCTCCTCCTCTGAAGAGTCAGGAATACGCATCAGTGGGAAAATTGCGTTTGCGAGAGTGAGATGGAACTGGAAGACGGGTTGCAGCGTGTGTAGAGGAAAAGAAGCAAGAAGGAGAAGGGAAGAAAAAAATTACTACAGCGTGCCTGCCGTGAACAATGTGCGCGAAGCGCACGGGCCACGGCAGCCTGAGAATTCATGGGCGGGCCAATTGGATGTCTCGGCACTTGGTCCAGCGACTGTGTCCTCCACTGCAAACGTTCAGGAAATGCCTAGTAAGTGCCCTGTAACTCGGGCACTCACTGTACGGGCCTGTAAGACGCTCCGTACAGTGACCGTAAGAGTGCTCGTATGGACTCGTACTTGATACTTTTCTCGCACCTCCAGCTTTTTCCCAGGTCCAGCGGGTGAAGAGCTCCAGACTCCAGTGGATGGAGACCCGGGGGAGTTGGGCGCTGAAGGGCTGAACACTGCAGGGACCCCAGTCACTAAAGACTCGCTGAAATGCGGCGGCATCCAGCGCTGAAACATCCGCCAGCACCGCCTGGGACAGCATGATAAGCTGTTGCCCCCCCAACAGACGCCCTGTTGACTTTTTTGCTTCTGTTGCGCCGTCATAGAAGCCACACCCCCCTTTGGCCCCTCTTCAGGCTCCAGCTGCCCGGGGAACTGCCTCTATTCAGTTTGTCCAGTTGTTTGTCCCATCCGATACGAACAAGTCCAAACACACCCCTCCCCATCCCATCCTTTCCTCTTTCCTTCTCTCTCCCTCCCTCATCTTCCCTTTTCCCCATTTCTCATCTTGACGATTCCATCTCGCTGCATTCCAACAATCTTTGCCTCTTTACTCGCATCCCGCGTCATCCCAATTACCGACCGGGTAACACTTCATCTGCGAAATAAAACACCAACACACGCCCACGCGCGCGCGCCACAGCGGGAACCCAACGTCATCAAACGCTGTCGCAACCGTTGACAGCCTCGCTTAGCTTCAAGAAACCAAAGGAAAACAAGAGAACCTCGGGCGGCAGATCTTTCTCCGTGTACCGAGACAACCAAGGAACAGCACTGCCAAAAGCGCAAGGAGAAGGCAGGGGGACCATGTCATCTTACCAGTACAACAATCAAGCCCGTCGAAACCAGCGCAGCACCCGTTCCAGCGACGGAACCGCCAGCACATCCTACAGCTCGTCCACAGGTCGCGAATCAGCGGCCACAGAAGCCACGGAGCCCCCAACTTACTCCAAGAAGATTGTCGTCGTCGGCGACGGCGGTTGCGGCAAGACATGTCTTCTTATATCCTATAGCCAAGGGTACTTCCCAGAGGTAGGCACAAGCAGGACCACATGGGCACATGGGCACCCGAACAGACGAGGCTACAAGATTGCTAACAACGATACAGAAATACGTCCCTACCGTCTTTGAAAACTACATTGCCTACCCCGTCCACCCGCCATCAGGAAAGACGGTCGAGCTCGCTCTCTGGGACACGGCCGGCCAGGAAGAGTACGATCGTCTGCGACCCCTCTCGTACCCCGAGACGGACCTGGTCCTCGTCTGCTTTGCCATAGACTGTCCCAACTCGCTCGACAATGTACTGGACAAGGTGCGTCTTGCCTTTCTCCAGCCCAGAACCCCCTCTCCCCCCAAAGAAAACACGGTGTACTGACTTTTATTCTTCTTGTCCTTTAGTGGTACCCCGAGGTCCTTCACTTCTGCCCATACACACCCCTTATTCTCGTCGGCCTCAAGTCAGACCTGCGTCACAAGAAGACGTGCATCGACATGCTCAAGACACAGGGACTTACCCCCGTCACTTCGGACCAGGGCAAGGCTGTCGCCATCAAGATGAACGCTCAGTATATGGAATGCAGTAGCAAGGAGGCCAAGGGCGTCGACGACATCTTTGAGCGCTCCATTCTCACTGTCGTCGCAAACGACCGCAGGAACCTCGACTCGCCCTCTGGCGGCGAAAACGGCGGCCACTCGTCTGGCCACGGACACAAGAACTCCAAGTCTTCGATTCCCGGCGTGGGCGTCCCTAAGAGGAAAAAGAGAAAGTGTCAGTTTCTTTGAGAGGGAGCGTCCCCGGCAGTGCTGTGCTGTGACTGCTACAGCAGTTGGAGCACGAGGACAACTGGTCCTAGTTTTTTTGTAATGACCCACGGCACGAAACATTTCTTTTCTTGTGTTTTCTTCTCTTAACTGGACATTTCTTTTTCTTGCAAACGAGGTAGGGTGGGCGGGATCAACGGGCTCAAACGAAACGGAATAAAGGGTATATATGTCTGGTGCTGGTGTGTATAAGGTAGATTGGGAGGAGGATTTTATTTTACAAGACTCTACTTGCTTGATGCAAGTCGCGATTTTCCTTTTTGTATCGTTTGAGCATTCCTTTCCTTTTGTTACTGAGCATGGCATGAAAGGTAGTGGATAGTAGTTCTGATAGCATGATTGTGTGCTTGTCCTCATTTTGTTGTCCTCGCTGTGCCTCATCTCCCATAATATGTTCGTGTCGTCGTGAAGTCTCATCTCATATTGAAACGTGGATTGCACTGTATTGCCGCCAGCCTCGCGCTTTGTTCAAGAAAGGTCCATCATTATTTACTCTCCTCCTTGTCCCCCTCAGCTTTCGTAGCTGCCCCCGCAGCTCCTGCGGTGCCCTCCCTAGGTGCCATGACGTTCTCAAACTGCGACCATAGCGCTTCGACTGACGAGAATTCGTTCCCCACGGCTACCACCGACTCGAGAGACCGGTTCAGCTTGTTGATGTTGGCAAGGACGTGCTCGAAGCTCTGGGTAGAAGTCACAAGGTCAGCGTCGAATCCGGAGCAGAAGGCTGCACGGAAAGGGAAGAGAGAGGAACGAGGTGTATGTAGGTGCGTACCATGGCAATCTCGCCAAGCAGAGCCTCGCGCTGCAGCTCGAAATCCGACCTTTCGCGATCCATCTTGTGCTTGAGCTGTGGTGGTGGTGGTGTTGTTAGCGCGTTGACGCGTGGAGTTGCATGGCACATCGCGAGAACTAGAACGTCCGCAGTTGTTGTCGTATTATTACTAAGTACTCCGTACTACCTCCCTTATAGCTCTACCTAGCAGGTAGTAGTCCTAGTAATGAAACGTACAACGTCACTTCGCGGCGAACGCACCGATCTACGAACACACCTAAATTTATAGCAAGGTTCATAATGATTGATTGTGAAACGTAAATTATAATAATGAAGCGAATAGTATCTGAAACAAAAGGATATTCAACAACCATCCAGACTCCCAATAGCCCAAACCAAAGCAACTAGATTCTCCGACTCCTTCCTTGCATACACCTCACGTCTCGTCTATTTCGTCCACACGTTCGTCCCAATACATTACTGGTAGCCAATACAGCAGTCTCTACCTCCCATACGGGTCATGCCTCTCATAGTCCTGTGGCCTCAATCCTCTCGTCAAGAGGTCCCGCGGGTCACGCCCATCTCTAAGCTGCAGGTCACGCGGGTCCGGTCCCCCCTGTGGAGGAGGGTATGCGTGCCCCGGAGGAGGTGGCCTGGTATCGAACGCGCCAACGGGTGTGTAGCTTCTTGCCGTTGGACCCATATCTCGCGGGTCTCTGGGCTGCGGCGTGGACGCATATCGCGGGTACGCTTGCGCCGGAGGAGGCACAGTCTCAGCAGCCGGCGGCGGGCCCCTCGAGGGCGGCGGGGGTGCGTACCGGCCTCCTTGGGGGGCGTACATGGCACGGTCATCCCGGAGGCTCGGGTGCGCTGCCCACGTCCCACCAGGCTGTCCTTGCTGCGGCCAGGGGTCCCGTGCGCTCTGCGGGGGCGGGGGCTCCCGTCCTCTGGCGCCGGGGGTGCCGCTGTGTAGGGGGAACGGCGGGGGCGGCGACGACACGTGGGGAGGGGGTTGCGATGCTGGCAGCGTTCCGTAGGACGTCGGGTACGCCGTCTGTGCCTGGTATTGCGCTTGACTGGCTTGCGGCGGAGGTGGCGGTGCATAGCGGTGCTGCTGCTGCACTGCCTGGATGGGTGAGTCGGTACGGTTGCCGGCCTGGTGCGACGGTGGGGGCGGGTACGCCTGGCTACGGTAGTAGTCGCGTTCTGAGGACGAGCCCGGAGAGTCGATAGCCATTCCCAGCGACGAACGTGACCCAGGACCGGGGGATGCGCTGTATGCCGTAGGCTTGAGCGACGGCATAGCCACGGCCGCGGTCGAAGGTGGTCGGCTATAGGGCGACGAGTACTGCACCTCAGGCTCACGTCGCAGATGCGGCTGCGGCTGCGGCGGCGGCGCCCTGCCAATGCTCTGTGGCGGAGGGGTGGACACGTCGTTGACACGTTTTGGCTGAGGCGCGGGGTCATCGTTGAGCAGGGACATGATGTTGGACTTTCTAGGTTCAGCAGGACGTGGCGGTGGCGGTCCTGCCAACGATGACGAGGTGGGCACAGGTGTGGACGACGGCTGCGGCGTGGCTGCCCGGTAGATATCCGACACCGAACCGGACTGCCTATGCTGCAGGGCCGACATGGGCCGAGACACGGGCGGCGCCAGGGGAGGCGGCGACTGTGTAGCAGGCGGGTCGACCAGGAGGCTTCTGTACGGCTGCTGCGGAACTGGCGTCGCCGCAGGGGGATACGGCTGGGGGCCGGCTGTGGGGGTACCACCGTGTCGGGGCGGTTCCTGCGGGTGTCTCGACAGAGACAACGGGTCGTTCCTCGCCACGTCGCGCGGCGAAGGGTAGCTTGGCTGCCGGTGGTGCCCGCCAAACGTCTCGTAGTGACGTGACACCATCTCGGACTCCTGTTTGGCCCGCATCGACTGCCTCTCTGCCTGGCGGACCATCTCGCGGTCGCGGTCGCGCTTCAGCTCTATCTCCACCTCCCTTTCGCGCTGCTCTCTCTCTCTCTCCCTCTGCTGCTGCTGCTGTTGTTGCTGTTGCTGTTGCTGCTGTTGCTGTTGCTGCTGTTGCTGTTGCTGCTGTTGCTGATGGTGATGCTGTTGCTGTTGGATCATCTCCATCTCCATCTTCTGAGCGTCGGGGTGGAGATGAGGGTGCGGCGGCGGGGGAGCTGACGCCATGTGTCGCTGCGGCAGGCCCTGGTCTTGCTCGCGTTCGCCGGTCATGCCGTAAGGTCCTAAGGGAGGACCACGCGGCGGTGGTGCGGCAGGCGACATGGACTGGGCCACCACAGGCTGCGGCTGCACCGAGGACAGCGGCTTCTGAGCGGGCTGGCCGGGGGGCGGGGCAACTTGCGATGGTGCCTGTGCGATGGGCACGCCAAAGCCAGGGTACGGCTGGGCTCGCGATGAGGGCGGTGGCGGTTGGCTTGCCGCAATGGCCTCCCTCTTGACCTGTTGCTGAATCGGTTCCGGCGCCAGCTCCAAGGCTGCTGCTCCGGGTGCTGCCGCCAGGGGTCTCGATGAGGTGGATGCCGCTGAGTCGTACCTCCTGCCACGTCCTCCCGTCGACGGTTGCGGCGGATCGGGCCTCTTCTCGCCACGGTTCCGCTTATCGTCGGCCTCTCGGATGAGGTCTTCCCAATCAGACCTGCCTGCATCTTTTTGCCTGACGTAGTAGTTTTTAACCTAATATTGTCAGTGGCGGGTGTTTTAAGTTCAAAATGTGTGTGTGCTTACCATGACAGCCGTCTTGGATCCCATATGGTTGGCAATGGCCGTCCAGTCGGATCCAAACGAGATCAGCAGCTGCGGAAAATCGGTCGACTCGGACACACTCCAGTAGCTAGACGCCTGCGCCTGCGCCTTACGCTCGGGCTGGGCCGCTTGAGCGAGGTTGAACGTGGTCATGGCCGGCTGGGGCGGAGGCGCCGGCGGCTCAGGCCTCAGGGACGGCGGTGCAGCGATTACATCGACAACTGACGGTGCCGGTGGCGGCACGCCCAGGGGAGCCGGCTGCGGCTGCTGTTGCGGTATAGGTTGCGGGTGCGGATGGGGATGCGGGTGGTGGTTCTGGGGTGTAGCAGGGAAGGACGGCGCCGTAGCAGTTGGAGCAGCAGTAGGAGCACTGGTAGTGACGGGCGGCGGAGGGGGCGGCGGGGGTCGCTGCTGCGGCTGCGCTTGCGGGTGTTGCTGCCGTTGCTGCTGCTGCTGCTCGTAGTGCGTGGGTAGGCGGTGGACCTCGCCCGACATCGCCTGCTGGAAGTCAACGGCGGTGGTGCCTTTGTTGTTATTGTTGTCGGAGCGGCCTCGCGACTTGGGGTTCGTTGTCGTGGTCGTAGGTCCTTGGGTAGTGGCGGCGGCGAGAGCTTGGTTAGGAGGTTGGTTGGGAGTCGACTTGGCATTCTTGGCCTCCTTGTCCTTGGCGCCCTTCCTCCTGCCCCTCCTACCGTCGGGCTTGTCGGTCCCGTCGCCCTTCGCGGCGGAGCCTCCGCGGCGGCCGGGCGTGCTCGCCGGGGTGCCACTACCGTCGCCATTGTCTGCGGCCGGCTGCTCGAAGCCCCAGGTAGGCGCCGCGGCGCGGCGCGGGCGGCGACGGCTCTCACCGCTCTCGCCCTCGTGGTGCTCGCCGTGGTGCTCGCCGCCGGCGCCCTCGGCGTCGGGGTTTCCGAGCTCCGACACGAGGGCGCTGGAGCGCTGCTTGCCACGGCCCTTCTTGCGGCGCTTGGGCTGCCTGCGCAGCTTGTCCTTGAGGTTGAGCTCCTTTTTCATGAGGTAGTAGTACTGGATACAGGTGCCAAAGTGGCGGTTGGGCACACCGTCGGCAATCCTGCCCCACTGCTTGGGCACCTCGAGGTAGCGCTTCTCGAAGAGCTCGGCCTCCTCCTCAGTGAAATTATTGACGGGGGGGAGCACCTGCCAAGCCGAGACTAGGCGGTTGACCGGCGTGAACCCGCTGGTGTCGATGAAGTGCACCGCCTGTTTCTCGTCTTCGGTCCAGTACATGTCGGGGATGACTGCTTCCTTATCCCCGCGGTGCTTCTCACGCTGGATCCGCTCTTCGCGCTCGCGTTGCTCGTCCGCCTCGCGCATTGAGGCTTGCAGTACGCGCTCCAGGTCGCGTTCAGACCCGAAGCGTCGGCCACTCCTGCCGCCCTCAGTTCTGGGCTCCGGTGTCGGCGCCACCGCGGCGTGCGCAGCAGAGCTTCCACTCGACTTGTCCTTGCCCTTTGTGGTGGTGGGGTCGTTGGATGAGGCAAACTTGAGATACTGCATGTAGTTGTCCGCGTACTGGTTTTGGAACTTCTTCTGCTCTGTCGTTGTCTCGAGGTGGACGGTCTGGAGATGCTGGAGGATGTAATCGTCAACGGAGGGGTCGCTGTCAAAGGTCGAAAGAAGATTCTTGTCCTCGTGCCAGGGTTGCGCAGCCAAATCGGGGAGGCTGTTGATCGGCGGCGTGTCGGCGTACTGGCGAACATTTTCCACATCAATGTAAGCCTCCTCGTCTGACTCTGTCTCATCATCATCATCCTCGACTTGAGATGGGGTGCTAGGTGGCTTCGATCCAGTCTCCGGCGTCTCCAGAGGTAAAGGCACAGGTGCGACAGTACTTGACGTGGGTAATATATGTTCAGCCGTCGGAAGCTCGCCCACGCGCTTCTCTGTGGACGCGAAAGTCGGCTGGGGCTTTGCTGCAGGCTTTTCAGGCAGCTGCTTCTCATCCTTGTTTTCTGGAATCTGTGTTTCGGCGGCTGGCTCTTCCACTGGCGGCTTGGTTGCAGATGGCGCAGGTTCTGGCACGGGCTCTGATGCAGGCTCTGGTGCAGGCTCTGGTGCAGGCTCTGGCACGGGCTCTGACACAGCTTCCGTTACTGGCACTGGTGCCGGTGCCGGTTTCGGTACTAGAGCAGGTTCTGGCGCCGCCGCCGCTGCATCAGCAACTGGTTCCTCCTTGTCAATGTCCATGGTATCATCAGGTTTGATCTGCAGGTTCGCAAGCCTCGATTCTGCCTCGGGTTCCTCCTTGGCCACCTCGGTAGGTTCCGGCTCGACCTTGTCTGTCGGAAGCGAAACCTGCTTGTCCGCCTCCTCTTCCGGAGTCGCAACGGGGATATGATCCTCCTCCATGGGAACAGGTTCAGGCTCCGCAGCAGGTACAGGCGCAGGAGAGGTCGTAGTAACAGGGGCAACAGCCGGAGCAGGAGACGGTTCTTTCTCTAGAGTCTTTTCTGTCTCCTGGGCCTCTGGGGCCGGCGTCGGCGCTGGGACCGGAGACGGCTCCTTCTCCTTCTGCTGGGCTCTTGGCGTGGGAGAGGAAGCAGTAGTAGACTCCGAGGCGGGTTCAACGACGTGGTCAGACACATCGCCCATCATCTGAACCAATCCCTCGCCATCGTTTAGTATCCTGGCCATAGCACCGTGCGACATAGACGCAAAGCGAGCCACAACCTCGAGAGGTAGGTTGGGCTTCTGCAGCTTGCTCAGCTCAGCCTGCGTCTTGTCAATTTCCATGTTAAAGTAATCGGCCATATCCTCGTCATCGTCCTCATCGTCGGATTCGGATGCCTGATCCATGGTGGTTGTCGAGCTTTCGGGAGGCACAGCGAATCGGACGGCCTTTACCACCGGAGGCTTTCTCCGGCGTGCTGGCTTAGGCTCCTCGGTCTTGGGCTTCTCCTCGACGACAGGCTTGGTCTTCTGCAGGTCTCCCGCCGCGGGAGCCTGGGCATCCTTAGAGGGCGCAGCTGCTTCGGAGTCGACTTGTTTCTCCTCGGGTTCGGTCTTGGCCGATAGAGACTTCTTTTCCTTTTCCTCCCGCTCCTCCTCCTCGTCCATGGGCATGATCTCCCCAGGCTCGGCGCTCTGTTCACGGCTGATGCGCCTAGCGTTATCGGCATCGGCTGTCTTCGAATCACTGCTCCGGGGCCTCTTCTCGCCCGTATTTGGCGACTGGTCGGTCTGCATACCGCTGGGGCGCTGCTGCTGGGAGAAGGGCGGCTGTGCCCTGGACATCTTGGGTGACTCGGGACCCTTCTTGAGGTTGGGGTTGATCCACTGCTTGCTCGAAGGACGGAGGGCCTTTTGCTGCTGGGCCCGGGGCCCGACAGGAATGGCAGGGCTGCCGTCGGGGCCTGGAGGTGCATTGGATAAGGACTCTTGGGACAGGGAGCCTTGGCGGTCTCCGTACGCCCTGGGAGCGGTGGGTGGGTGTTTGGCTGCTGCAGTAGCAGAAGGGGTCGTTGAGGGTCCGTCAGATCGGTTGGGCACGGAGCCAAAGGCGGGTGCGGAGGGTGCGACGGGGGGCGGGGAAACCTCCTTGGCAGGAGGAGCCGGCTCGATAGGGGGTGCTGGGGCACGGGCGTCCATCTTGGAGCGGAAAAGGTCCGGAGGACGGTCACGTTCGTCACGCGGGTCACGCCTTGTGTCGGCATCGAGGGGGTAGCGGTCTCCCCTGTCTCGGTCGTCGCGTTCACGCGCCCATCGCCCCTCCTGGGAGCGACTGCGAGGGTAGCGGTCGCCTCGATCATCGTAGGGAATCCTTGAGCGGTTTCGATCAGGGCCCCAGTCGCCTCTTGCTCCACGACCGCGGCCACGGTCGCGGCCAAACCCACCGCGAGTGAGAGGCCCTCCAAAGTGCGAGTCCGATGCAGGCGACAGTCCCGCAAGAGGTGCGCCGTCCCTCGACGAGTTTCGGCGGGCAGGCCTGTCAATATCAGGCCCCGGGGCGCCGTCGCGGTCGCGGTCGCGGAAATCGCGCGCAGGAGAGCGGGGGCGGCCGGGCGGGGAACGTCTAGCCCGGTACGAATCTCGCCAGTCTCTTTCACGCTCGCGGTCGCGGTCGCGGTCCCTATCGCGTTCACGGTCACGCTCGCGGCTCCTGTCGTCGCGATAACGATCACGGAAGTCGATGTCTCTATCACGGCCGCGATCTCTGCTATCATCGCGCGAGGGCCAGGGCCTTCCACGTCCACGACCACGTCCTCCTCTGAAGTCGCCTCCGAAGCCCCCACGAGGGCCGCTAGGGGGGTCAACCAGGGCCCGGGGACCCCTCGGGGGCTCTCTCCTGGGGCCCTCGGCAAATGAGTCGCGGCCCGAGGGAAAGGCGGAAGAGTTGGATCTCACGTCCATCGAGGGACGGCGCCTGTCAGCATCAAAGCGGTCTGGAGAGCGGTCTCTCGGCGACCTAGACCTGCGGTCAGGTTCGTAGCGGTTGTATCTCGAAGTCCTGCAAGGTGCGCGCGGTTAGTAGGCGCAATGCGCTGGCGCAAAGAGAGGAGGCCTAGAGAGGCGAAATGATGAAAAAAACGAAAGAGCCTTTTGAGAGCGCGAGGACCAAGGCGCGCATCACGAACTTCTGGCGTGTCTCGGGAGACGGAAGAGGCGGGCGACACGTACATTGTGAATGGCAGGCCAGCGGCCGTAAAGTAGCCGTCCCGGCGTGACTAGAAGACCATACACCGGGGGCAAGAATGAAGGAAAGGTTGCGCTCAATGAGGAAGATATCACAGTGTGACGGGCATCAGGTCGTAGTCGACCTTGTGACCGAAAAGGATGGTGTTTGAGGCCAGCAGCCTCGCCAAAGTCAAAAGGGCCAAGAACAGTGGATTGGCGGCGGCAGCGGGTAGCGTGTCGTGTTTTTCGGTACCCTCGAAGAGCTGCTCCCCGTAAGCTGCGGATGGGGACGTCGCAAAATCCCCAGGTTTGCAAAAGGAGGTTATGACACGACTATGTCTGCTCCGTGTCAGCAGTATTCGCTTTGGCAATGGGCGCTCTGCGCGTTGTGGGTGGTGGGTTGGCTGTCGTGGTGTCCTGAGGAGGAGAGGACGGGAATGTGAGAGTTGAAGGAAGATGAGCCGGACGCACGGGCAGCCCAATCCACGGCCGGCAATGGCTCGTGGGCCCCCGTGGTTCTGCATCTGTTGGTCCCTGCCCCTTCGAAAGGTACGTACCTTTTGTATCGGGAGCCTGCGTGCGTGCTTTGAGAGGTTTGTCTGGCTTGTCTCGTGATGCCAGGAATATGCTATGCGGTTGAGGAGTAGGCCACAGGCAATATTATAAATAATTACTTAACTGTCATCGAAAAATAATAGAGCCTGAAAAAGTCACCGGATACTCTCGATAGTGCGTCTGTAAAGTTGATCGCAAGGCTTCACCTCGGTTTCTCCCAGAGGCTGGTTTCAGCGTCAAATCCAAGATGGGGCTGATTGATTAGGTGGCGCAAATTCGAGGTGTGGCTTGATTGAAATTGAAATTCGAGGTGTGGCTTGTGAGACAAAGAAGCAAGGCCAAACAACCACAGCTAGTCCTGTTTGGGCGAATTATTCAAGCTCTTCTAGACCCACTAAACCGGCCCCGTCCCCACCAGCGATGACAACGGCGAAAATCTACGCGTACGGACTCGTAACTAGACGTACGATATTCGAGGAGGGGCAAAACGAACGTTGCCCGGGAAAAAAAGGGTGCAGAAGGAAATATTGCAGAGTCAGTGAACTTCTCTCATCTCTTTTCATCCGAGATCAACGATTCACCCCCACACCCTAGCACGTCTAGGAAGGACCATCGCCACTACATCGACATTTACCCTGCAGTGTCCCCTTGACTTTTTTCTTTCTCCATCATCGCACGACACGCATACGCCATGAGCGATCAGACTGCTGCTCCCTCTGGGGCCAAAGATGCCGTCCTCGTCAAGTCGGAGGCCATGCCAGATGATGCCCAAAAGGTGGAGGACTTCGACTTTAACCAGTTCAAGGAACCTGTCACAGCCGCTGATTTGCTCGACGGCATGCGTCATATGGGTTTTCAGGCGTCATCTATAGGCGAGGCCGTCCGCATCATAAACGACATGGTATGTTCATGTTTATATCCATTTTACGATCTATACTTGAAGGCCATCAATGCACCATGACAACGACAGAAGGAGGCTCACAAATACAATACAGAGGGCATGGCGTGACCCCGAGACTGGCGAGGGTACAACTATCTTCCTGGGATACACATCCAACATGATATCATCTGGCCTGCGAGGCATCTTCCGCTGGCTGGTGGAGCATAAGCACGTGTCAGCTATTGTAACGACGGCCGGCGGTATAGAAGAGGACTTCATCAAGTGCTTGGGCCACACATACATGTCGGCATTCAGCACCCCCGGCGAGGGACTCAGGCAGCGTGGCCTAAACCGCATCGGAAACCTGGTGGTCCCCAATGCCAACTACTGCGCCTTCGAGGACTGGGTGGTGCCCATCCTGGACAAGATGCTCGAGGAGCAGGAGGCCAGCCGTGGCACCGACGACGAGATCAACTGGACGCCGTCCAAGGTGATCCACCGCCTGGGCAAGGAGATCAACGATGAGCGTTCTGTCTACTACTGGGCCTACAAGAACGACATACCGGTGTTCTGCCCTGCCATCACAGATGGTAGCCTCGGCGACATGCTATATTTTCACACCTTCAAGTCGTCCCCCCTCCAGCTCAAAATCGACCTCGTCGAGGATATTCGCCGCATAAACACCATGTCTGTCCGGGCTAAGAGAGCGGGCATGGTCATTCTTGGTGGCGGTGTGGTCAAGCACCACATCGCGAACGCGTGCCTCATGCGCAATGGAGCCGAGTCGGCCGTCTACATTAACACTGGACAGGAATTTGATGGTAGCGATGCCGGTGCCCGTCCCGACGAGGCCGTATCCTGGGGCAAGATCAAGGCCAATGCCGACAATGTCAAGGTACGTAACGAATCATTGCGGAAACGGATACGGGTATAAGAAATCGCTGACCACCAGTAGGTTTATGTCGAAGCCACCACATGCTTCCCCCTCATTGTCGCCAACACGTTTGCCAAGGACATTGGAAAGTCTAGGGCCTAGGTGTAAAAAGACAAGAAGCTCAAATGATTAGACGAGAAAAGAAAGCACTATAGAATGATCTAACATATGACATGGCCGCATAAACGTTTGAATGACAGGGTTCACAGCTCACGTGTAAGAAGAGGTGTTTATGCTTTTGTTTAGACCATGCTAGCCGAACAAAGGCCAAGGCCAATGCCCAGGATCTTCGCCTTCGAAACAGGTTTTCTTTCAAGTATCCCCGATCAAGGCCTTGAAGTCGCCCAGGGCCGCCCTCCAGGAATCAGCCCCCTCGCCCTCCGCCCACTCCCCTATCGTCTCGACGCCCTGCAGATCGTCCACCATGTGCGCCTCGTCCGTCGTCCCATCCAGAACCGTGACGCCCTCCAGCCCCAGGACCAGGGAATAGTAGGCGGGTGCGATCTCCACCCCCGCCCCGCGTGCCACCGCTGCCACGGGCGCACTCTTCGCCAGGGAGGGGTTGGCCGACAGGGTCCAAAAAGACTGGAAGACGATGCCATTTTCCCTGCAGAACGCGCGGAGGTCCACCTCATAGGCGGTGCGGTCATGGAACCTGTTCTGCACTACTGCAGGCTTTACCGAGGAGATATTGTTGTCCCAGAGGACCTCAAGGACGGGTAGCGCAATATTGGAGATGCCCAGGTTGCGGATGACGTGGGGCGTGTACGCCTCGAGGGTGGTCCACACGGTCAGCGTGTCCTGCACGGTGTCAAGGGCTGAGTGAAGCACTAGGCTGTCAATGTAGGGCTCTGCCTTGGTTCCTTCTGGGCTGTCAAAAGTAAAGTTGCTCAACGACGACCGAACCGATTGATGAACCTTGTCGACGAGGGGTGCGTCCATATCATACGGGGCCACGGAGCTCTGGCCCGCCGGCGCGGTGAACTTTGTTTGAATCTGGCTGTGGTGTCAGCCTTAGGATTTGAAAAGTGATAACAAACCGTTCATCTCTTTGAGATCGAAGAGTATGAGGTATATTGTGACATACAAAGAGATCCTCCCGTCGGACTATGCCCTCGCGTATGGCCCTCCCGACACCCACCGCCACGCCCTTCTCATCATAGTGCTTTGGTTGCGCGGCCGTGTCAATTCCTCGGAAGCCTTTTGATATAGCAGCATAGACGAGATTAGCTGTGCGTTCCTTTTTCCACGCTGTGCCGTAGACAAGCTTCGGTATCGTCGTCTTGGTGGCGGCACCTGGCGGGGTGTTGGTGAGGGTCAGGTCGCGTGCTAGCCGGGAGGCCTGGGCTCCGACGGGGGCCATTCTAGAGTCGAAGTCGCTGATGAAGGCGGTTCAAAATAAGTCACCACCAGGAATGAGAGACAGCGAGAATGGCTACTTGGAATGTCTGGTGACTATGTTGTAGTGGTGAGGGATGTTTGCCGCGACACACGACGTCACCGGAACCCCACCTCTCACCATGACCATTTTCATATTCTCACAGTCTATGAATAGAGACGATGTGATTGGGAAGATATTTTTGGGACGGTTAAAAGAAACAAAAAAGTTTACCAGAAAAGACTATCGAGTCCTCATGAAATATAAATAAGCATTCTGTCGTTCCTGGCTCTTCGAATTGCTGTTCGATGGTTAAAAAAAAAAGCAAAAAAAAAGTAACATGATGAGACTGGGACTTGAACCCAGGAGGATTGCTCCATCAGGAATGATTGCTAAGGTAACCTTAACCTGACGCCATAACCAACTCGGCCATCTCACCAAGGTCAACTTGTTGGAGGGTAATGTGCAATACAGACACAAGAGCTCTTTCTCAGTCCGGCACGTTTCCATAACCCCGCATCACGTCGCGGGGCAGGTCATTGCCAACACTGATGCCGAACCTTGATCGTAGTTGGCACTCATTGTTGAAAATGAAAGTCGGGTGGTAGCAGTTAACAGAAATTGTGGGATATTACGGATGCTCACAATGCTGTAGCGTGGCAGCCTCATAGCGGCAGTTTGTCCGATGAAGACAAGATCTAACTGTGACGTCGTAACGCATCTACATCTGCCTCAGTCCCACCACTTCAAATCCAGCATATGCATCACCCATCACCCACTTCCGCCTTCACTTCCACGACCCGCACTTACGACTCTATTGTCTTCTGTCATTTGAGTAAAAGTCGAATACCCCATGATGGCTCCCTTCCCTTATACCCTGAAATGGGGCATCCTAGCCACCGGCGGTATCGCCGAAAGTAAGAGAGCGCCCCTCCAACCCCCACACTGTGCTGGCGTACGAGAAGTATGGGCACAAAGAATGTGAATTTGTGACTGACCGGTCTTTGCTCCAGCCTTTTGCAAGGACCTTCTCACCAATCCTGCGATTCGCGGCGTCAGTGACGTTAAGCACGAGATTGCCGCCGTGGCCTCGTCCAGCTCGGCCTCCCGGGCAGCTGACTTCATAAAGCGCATCGACGGCCCGCCGGCAGCCAGGACATACGGCTCGTACACGGAGCTTGTGGCCGACAGCGCCGTGGAAATTATATACGTGGCTACACCACACAGCCACCACTTCCAGAACGCCATGCTAGCCCTCGAGGCAGGCAAGAATGTTCTGTGCGAGAAGGCGCTAACTGTCACGGCTTCGCAGGCGAGGAAGCTGGTAGAGACGGCCAAGACCAAGAACCTCTTCTTCATGGAGGCAGTGTGGACGCGTTACTTCCCGCTAAGCATCCAGGTGCGCGAGCTCATAACCTCGGGGGCCATTGGCAAAGTGTACCGTACACTGGGTAAGCGAATTCACTCTCCATACTGGTCGGGTGGCTGGATGGCTGCTGACTACTAGTTACTGTAGCCGATCTCAGCATTGGCGAGAGCAACCCCGATGGAACTCTTGCCTTTGATTCCTCGAGCAGAATGATCAACATCGACCTTGCTGGCGGTGCCCTCCTCGACCTGGGCGTCTACTCGCTCACTTGGGTCTTCCAGACGCTCTACCATACGCAGCAGCAGGCACAGAAGGAGGCACCCAAGACCCTAGCCGCCATAAACAAGTACACCACGGGGGCTGACGAGCAGACGTCCATTATCTGCCAGTTCCCACAGAGCAAGCTCATGGGCGTGGCCACGACGAGTCTCCGCGTGGCCACAGACCTGGACGGCAAGCAGCCGGCCATCCGTATCCAGGGCTCCGAAGGGGAGATTCAGGTGTCTGCACCGGCGTACCGGCCCCTCCAGTACAAGGTGCTTCGCAAGGGCGAGGCCGAGCCAAGGGTGGTCGACTGCCCTATTCCGACGGACCCTGAGCGTGGCGGCTGGGGCCATGGCATGTTCTGGGAGGCTGACGAGTGCGCACGGTGCCTTCGCGACGGCAGCAAGGAGAGCGCCAGCATGCCGTGGTCCGAGAGCCTCGTCATCATGGAGACCATGGACGAGGCCATCAGGCAGGGCGGTGTCGAGTATCCCGACCTCATTACGACAGACATCTACGACGCCAAGAGCCCGCTCAACACGGGCAATCAGTAATAACGCCGCGGACAAGGCTACTCGTACCTAACCCACTCTCGCAACATGTGTCAAGTGAGGCTTTAGGCGCACCTGTACCGACTACTTGAGCATGACTACCCGAATAAATAAGCCGAGATTACTATCCGAGGGCTCGTTGATGCCAAGGATGTGGCGTGTTGTGTGTGTGGCAATTACTCTGTATTACACCTACCCAGCTTGCCAGCATCGTGACATTTTCTCAACATCGTAGCCCCCGTTCCACTTCCCATGAACAGCATCACTTGCTTTCGGGGTAATATAATACAACGTAGTATTAGAAGATTACGAGTCATTGTGCCGCTGTTCGTCTCCAATATCAATTGTTCGATTTGCTATTGATACAGCTATAGCGGATACAGCCGGGATATTCCAAGCTGGCATAGCTGGCATAGCTGACAAGCTGGGGACCGGCTGGGGGGTTGAGGGGGGCGAATGGTACGCGTAACATGCTCAACGGCTGTTGGGGGGAGCTTGGAGGCGAAAAAAACAAGGGTGCGCATAACAAAGCAATTAATGAATGATGTGTCTGGGCCGGCGCAAGATGTTTAGATGTACTCTGTACTAGTAATACTGGTAAGGATACGGATACATGTTGTGATACTCTGTCCTTCGTACATGGTCCCATGTCCATGTCCGGAGTAGACGGAGTTGTGGGTAGGGTGACCAGTGACAAGGTGACGGGCAACTGGACAAGGCTTCACAAGGCGAGATAATGCAACCTTGGGCGATCGGAACCACGGAGAGTCCCCCACCCAGTTTATGCGTTTCGTCAGATTCTGTCTCTCCTCGTTGGACCGTTGTGTTCGTTTATCCCGGCAACGGGCTAATCTTGCGTGTGTGAAATCAAGGTGCAACCCTGGCCCAGGTTGAATGCCGAAAAAGCATGGGGATGAAACAGACCAGGGGGAGGGGGTGTGTACATAAAGGAGATCACATAAGTACAGACAGTGATAACTCAATGAGAGAGAGAGAGAGATTGAGGCTGTCAAAAGAAAGAGTGGGAGAGAATGGCAATAAGAGAGATCAGCTAAGGCTGCATTTCCAAGCTAGTGTTTTGAATATACTCGGCTAAGAAAAAAAAAAGAAGAAGAAAAAAGACAAAGAAGCAAACAGGGCAGAGAGAGAAATTATCCGTGTTCATGCGATTCCCAAGGAGAGATGATGTCGACCAGGTTCCCGTCATGGGGATGAGAGCAGATTGAGCCCTTGATTGGTGTGACGATGGTGATGGGAGCCAGGATTGGCGCCCCCCGCCCCGCTCCGCCCCGCCAAAACTCTCTCAACCTTCTCACTGCCAGACAAGGGCCTTGATCTCTCAACGTCGTAATTTTTCCCCCCCTTCTGGTGTCTTCCCTGCTTGTTTGTGTCGTCCCCCCCCCCCCCCCCCCCCCCCCCCCCCCCCCCCCCCCCCCCCCCCCCCCCCCCCCCCCCCCCCCCCCCCCCCCCCCCCCCCCCCCCC
>FYEU01000308.1:596906-653461 GCA_900188575.1 Geosmithia putterillii | reverse complement strand
CCCCCCCCCACGCCAGCTCACGTACACACGCGCGCACACCTACCCCCTCGTTAAACCAGAGGGCCAGACAGAGAGTACGAATAAGGGAACCATGACGCATAATACTTCATCTCCCGGGATCGCAGCCCGCGGCAGAGGCAGTGACGTGGGGCGAGAAGGAGGAGGAGGAGAAGGAGGGGTATCAGTTCCGGCAGGAGGAGCAGACGCGGCGGCATACGAAGATACGCACGTCCACGCCGTGTACGACGCCATAGCGCCTCACTTCTCGGCCACCAGGTACCGCCCTTGGCCCCGCGTCGCCCGCTTCCTGCTCGACCTGACTGCCGGCTCGGTGGGCCTCGACGTCGGCTGCGGCAACGGGCGCTACATGGCCGTCAACCCAGCCGTGCATATGCTCGGGTCAGATCGTAGCGAGGCCCTCGTGAAGTTGGCCAGAGATGCACACTCACACTCGCCAAAACCCGATGCTGGGCCCGAGTCCGAGCTCCCCCGCAAGGACGGCGGAGACCAAGGAAGACGGCGGGGTCTCAACCTTGGCCGCGATGTTCATGTGGCTGACGGGCTCGCTCTTCCCTTCCGCGAATCCGCCGTCGACTTCGCCATGTGCATAGCCGTAGTGCATCACCTGTCCACCCCCGAGAGGCGTCGCGAGGCTGTGTCATCTCTCCTGGCTGCCGTGCGCCCCGGCGGCCCTGTCCTCGTCTACGTCTGGGCGCTCGAGCAGGCCTCGTCCCGCCGCGGCTATCACGACGGTTGCGACCAGGACACGCTCGTTCCGTGGGTCATGCGAGGGCCCAGGCCCAAGGCCACTACCAGGAATGGCGACCATGCCTCCAAGGGCACTGCTGCTGCTCCTCCTGGTGCCTCCGCCGGCACAGGCCAAGACGCAGATGGACCCGAAGGCTCCACGTACCATCGCTACTACCATCTCTATCGCGAGGGTGAGCTAGAAGCTGACGTGCGCGCAGTGGGTGGTTGCATCCTCGACGCTGGGTATGAAAAGGATAACTGGTGGGTCGTGTGCACCAGGGAAGCAGCATGAACATACACATACACACAGGCACAAAAAGATATCAAGATGATGATGGAGAGGGCGAACAAAATAACATGAGGTTGGGGAACAAGAAGAGATTCATGCGTTTTTACGGATACACGTACTCGCGCAAAACGAAACACACCGAACAGGGTCCAATGGGCGCTTTGGTGCGCCCAACACTCATGTCCGCCATCCCGGTCACTTGCCAGGGATCCTCAACGCACCGCGCCAGATACCCGGATCCACCTGTCAACCACCCTGTCAACCATGCTGTCAAGTTTCAACGGCCCATCATCCATGGACCAGGCTTGGGGTGTCACGGAACCCATCCCGGCAAGACGCTCACCCAGAATAATGGTATGTCGTATTCAGTACTACCTAGCAGTAGTCATTCCACCCAGGTCGCCTTATGCCCCCTCCCCCCTCCTAGACCCCCTCCTCCTCGAGACTCTAGAGTCTCTTAGCCGATTGCCCATCCCCACACATCATCTCGTGGCATTGATGTTTCAACAACAGTGACCATGGGACAGAGTCCAAAGAGGTGGGGGGGAGGGGGAGGCTTGTCAAGATGCAAGGGCAAGGGCAAGGGCATGCGTAAAAAAGACGCGCATGCAAGAAACAACGGCGCGCATAGAGACACATGACAGGGAAGGAAAGGCATGGAATATCAGAGGCCGTACCCGTATGCGTACTCGTACGAGCACGGGAGGGAACCAAGCAAGCGTGATGGGAGAGAGAGAAAGAGCCAGACTCCTTGTCAAAAAACAACAATGCGCCGTCTAAGATACCCTGCCTAGAGTACTAGTGATCCCATCCCATCCCATCCCATCGTTACATGCCCCCGCCGCCCCGTCTCTGGCCCCTTCCTCCCCGCGGTGTGTACCTAGCGACCCAAGTGTAGATAGCATCCCATCTTCCATAAATCCTGAATATTAAAAAGAAGAAGAAATAAAAGGAAAAGAGATCCCAAAGTCAAGAATTAAGATCCAATGAAAAGTAGTATCAATGTCCCAAAAGAAAAATTCAAGGTCCAAGTTTCGAAAATACAATAAGAAGGATAGCAAGATATGTCTCGAGAAGAAGAAGGACAAGAATAGCAAGGCAAAACAAGATAAAATCGCCACATGTCTGAAGAAGATGAGAAATGAAGAGCCAAAGAAAAGAAAAGAAAACATAGCGAAAAGAGGAGTTATGAAGAGAGAAAGAAGAAGAAGAGTGAGAAAAAAAATAATGATGATCCTTGCTTGCGACCTAAAATGCAGAACAACATGCTGACTGAATCAAAATGTATGGCAGGGGGGGGGGCCTCCTCGCACTACTCGTGCACAGCGCGAGCAATGTCGGCCCAGCCCGCCAAGTAAACAATGTAGCAAAGGAGAATGTTAAAGGACAAAAGAAATGCTGTAACGCGAAAGTGTGAAAGCGAATGTATGGTGTATGTGTATGTGTGTTTGTTGTTTAGTTTAGTCGTCGCTTGGTGCTGATTCCTTCGCCGTATACGTCTTCGTGGCTTGCCGGGCGCTTGTTGAGCCGCGGGGGGGCCTCCATGGGCACGTATGCCCTATGATATCCGCCCGCGTGCTGCTGATGGATGTCCATCCCGCCGTGGGGGGGAGGTGGTGGCTGTGATGGGCCAGCAGCGTGCGTCGGCGGTGGCGGTCCTCCGTATGGCGTCACTCCCGTCGTCAGCTCGGCGATGCTGGGCAGATGGTTTCTCCTGGCGGGGGGCGGCACGTGCGGAGGCTGTATCGGCGCGAGAGTCGGCATGGGGAGGTACGCCATCGGATGGCTCAGCTCTGGCGGTGTCGAGCGTATCGTGGGTGTCGGAGTAATGTCTGACTCGCTCACGGTCCAGGGCCGTGACCTCGTTTCCACCGGGCTCGGGTGTCTGCTTCGGACATGGCCGTACAATGGGGTGCTAGGAAGCGGCGCGGGTTTCCTCTCACGGGGCTCGTGGCGTGACGGCGGCTGCTGCTGCTGAGACTTTGGAGGCGGCGGCGGGGGTGCTGCTTGCGGGTGAGGCTGCGGTTGGAGATGTGACTGTACCGTTGCAGCAAGTTGACTGTGTGCTGGCGAGTTTCGACGCCCTGCCGCGCTGGCTTCGGCATTCACGGCGGCGAGTGAGAAGGGGATCACGCCGGCTCTCCGTGCCATGTCCTGCTCTCCTAGTTGCCAGTGCATGGCCTCGGCTGCTCGCCAGGGAACGGCCAGCTCCTCGGCCACCTTGGCCCACATGTCGGATTTGAATCTGCTCTGGATGTTAGAATCGTCGTTCATGTCCCAGATATACAGGAACTGATCTAGTGGGGCCTACCTTTCGTACAGCTGTGCCAGCTTGTCCTTTCGGTCTTCGCTCCACTCGCTTCGGCGCTCGAGGTAGTTTTGGTAGTGCAGCCGGCAACTGATGGCGCTACGCCCCGGCAGCCTCTTGGAAATGTCCTCCCACTTCATACCACCGCCCCGGAGCTCGATGATGAGCGCGTCTTCATCCTGGGACCACTTGCTCTGCTTCTTGGCCGGCTGGTCCAGCCCCGGGGGTGGCATGCTGCGTCTTGCGCTCTGCCTGGAGGCGGGGGCTATCGGCCGCGAGGATGAGACAGTGGCTGCATTCGACGGTGTTGCGGATCCCTGGTGTCGTCCTCCTGAAGCCAGTCCGGGTACCGATGACGGCAGTGGCGTGCTGGGCTGTTGCGGCGCAGGCTTTGACGATCCAAGTTTCCCCTGGGAGTAGACGGTAGGATCATTGGAGTCGGGGCCGGGGGAGGCCAACGACAGTTCCACCTTTGGCGAGTTGATGTTCAGGTTGCTGGCGGCGGCCGACACCAGGTGAGACCGCGAATCGCGCTGGGAGTTGGGCGTGGGGATGCCGTCTGACGACGGTACCTGGGGTGGCTCCGGCTGCTGCAAGATGCTCGAGGATCGCCTCCCCCGAGGGTGAACGAGAGCGTGAGGTGGTAGCGGGCTCCCGGGCCGGCTGTTTGCCTCTGACCGCCCCCCGTGGGGGCTCGTGGACGGCGTGCGTGTGTAGATGGGAGCGTACTTCTCTGGCTGGTACGAGTATTTGTAGAGGGAATGGGCCTCTGAGTGGCTTATGGTTGCGGTGGAAGCCACGATTGCTGTTTGACGAGAACCGGGCTATGAATGAGAGGTGGCTCTGGGCAGGGAAGGGTGTAGATGCTGAGCTGACTGTTGTTGAATCCGCAGGATAATGGGGGTGGTGGTGGTGGTGGAGGGACGGGTATTAGTATTCAACAACAGCAGACGGGGACTGTTGTAAAGAGCAGGAGAAGCTGCCGTAAACAAGCAAGAGAAGACGCCTCGTATGAAACACAGGAAGAGCAGGCAGTGTAGTTGGGACGGTGGATGCTTCTAGTTATCCTTCCTGGTTAGGTTGTTGATGATTGGGTCTCCAAGTCGAGGCACGAACCAATGAGAGAGTTGAGTCGAGCCAGAGGAAGCGGTTGCAAGTCGGGAGGGATATGTCAGAAAGGCTAGAGTGTGATGAGAGAGTGATGAAGTTGCAATAATGTCGGGTACGAGTAGAGGGCGAAGGGGAGATTTTGGGCAGTGTTCAAGGTCGACGATGAGTTTTCAAAGGAAGAGAAGAGCCCGAGGGGAGTCGATGAGTGTGGCAGACTGGCAGTAGTAGCATATTTCTCCGTAGTTTGCTCTTCTGGCAGGGCATGCATGATGTACTCTACTCACGCGGGTGCACAACCGCAACGTACTTCGTACAAAGTACGGAGTACGCCTATGACTGACAGGGGCCCAAGCAAGCAGCCCGTCGGCGTGTACGAGTAACGAGGGCAGCGTACGAGCAGCACCTCAAGGCAGGGGGGGGTATAGGGAAAAGAGACGAGGGATTGCATCCTCATAGGGCCCGACCAGGCGGTTCCAGTCAGTCTGTTGCCGACAACATGCTGTTTGATCATTGATGCGTCGAGCGGCAAGGGGGTGTGTGCCTGGGGGTTTCGCCAAGGGTATCCGTAAGTAAAAGGGGGTCTCGTTAGTAGTTACAACCCACTTGAAGTCACAATGTACAAGCATCCAGAGGGACGGGAAGCCGAGCCATCTAAGCCATGAACATGACACAGCATACGACGTAGTCGTACTCAGTACGGTAAAATTGGGCTGCTTGGACTGTCTGGTTCCAGCTGCGTAAAGAGACGTGTATTACACGCGCACGGCAAGGTTATTGCGCAGGAGCCCAAAGGTGGTCAAGTGAGAGCACGGAGTACTAAGAAGTGTACGGAGTAATACTCGTAGCCTTGGCTTGGACCTTGAGCCAAGGATGAATAGGGGTGTGGATATAACCTGCCAAGGGGGTGCGGCGTTCCGCGACGACGAGGAACTGGCAGTACGAGTATTACGGCAACTTGTACTTACAGTAGTAGCAACGAGTGGCCGGTACGTACCGCCCGTCGTTACTTGTGCGTAGGGGTACGGAGTACCTCTGGCCTGAAAGTACGAAGTAGGTGTATCCATATGTCAATGTGTGATGTGTAAGTTGAAGGGACGACAATCTAGAAGCCTTGGAGCCCCCGCGGAGCTGGTCCAACATTAGCAACCGCGGGTTGTGGACCCGTGTGCTCGTACATGGGCTATGGACCATGGCACTGCCTGAAGGCGGTGTTTGGTGTTGGGCCGTACTCACTCAAACTGTACTCTTCCCGTAGTCAACCAGTATTACCACCATCACTCGAACCAGAGCGCTTGCTTCGATGGGCCACGGCTGCAGCATTCGAGCCTCTTTGCCTCTCTCGTCACCCTTGGGCACACGGGGAGTGACCGCTTCTCGTCGAAGCGTCCCGGCGGATTCCGTGCAGCCATGGAAAAAGCCCCGACTGGACAATACAAATAGCTCCCCAAGACCCCGGCCAGCAGCAGAGGCAAAGAGCGCACCGCAGTTTGCCTGTTCTTGACTCTCTGGCCTCTGTGTGTACAGCCTTCTCCATAATAGCCGCGCTGGGGCACCCATGCTGCTCGGCATAACCTTCAAATCCCAGAGTTTTCGCAGCAGAAACGACGAGAGAGGTGAGGTGGTGAGTACGAGATCAACCCAGCAGGCTGGCAGGGAGGTGACTGATAGCGGGATGCCAACGCAGTCATGCATACAGACTGAGCATGAATGAGAGCCATGCGCCCAGGGCGAGGCGGTGGGTGGGTGACTGGGAGTTGGGCAATCGGCTTGTGCCTGGCTGTCGCCTACTATTAGCAGTCCCCCAGAGTACGAATATTACTCACGAGTCAATCGCACTCGTACGAGCTCGCGCACTACGGTCCACGGGCCATGGCTCATGGGACTAGGACCCTAGGCGTGAGAAAGAGCTGCCCGGTCCCGGGGCCGGGCCCGAGGACTAATAACTCCTGGTGTCTGGGTGATCAGCTTTGTCCCTAACCCGGAGATCCACGAGTTCATACGCTGTACTGCAATTACCTACGATGGGGGTGTGGTGTGTGGGAGGGGTCCTGAGCATGGAACCCCGGCCCACAGTAGCCACGTACGAGTACCTACGAGCATGTATGTACTCGCGCAGAGAGAGGTGTATTAGTCTCACAGCGAACAGCGCAGAAAATGGCCCTGGTGACCACGGATCGTTGGGGCGTAATTTTCCAGCAGACACGTCAGGAAGATGCCCCCCCCCCCCCCCCCGCCCCATGGCCATGGCCATAGAGCATAGGAGCAATAGTCGTGTTATTACGGCGTAGGCCATAAGTAATGCTCGTGGCAGCAAGCTTGATGTTTCGAATCGAGTCCCCGTATGGCAAATAGAGGCCGGGACACAACACTGGTGTACAAGGCGGTCAGACAGTCCACATCGGCTGGCAAACACGTGAAGAGCGCATGTTTGGGGCTGCCAAGCTGCGTGACAGGGGAGCGATCCGAGGGCAAAGTTCTCAGCCGAACTCGGGGTCCGTTGAACGCGGGTGGCGGATGGGAGAAACGGTGTGCCAGCTGGGTGGTGACGAGATGCGAGGGAACAACAGCACTAAGCACCGTGAACAGGGAAGAGTAAATCTCATATGGTTGCACCTGCCTCATGCCAACATACCAGCCACTCTTGCCCTTTACAGAGCCAAGAAGCCTAAGCATCAAGCACGGGCAATTACGTAGTTCGGAGAGCCGTCTGCCCAATATTAATATTTCGCAGCATCCGCCATACACTCACTGCAAGGCAATGTGATCAATGATGACAAGTACAAATATTTGTACTGCCAACACGTTCATTGTTACTCCGCAGTATCAAAGTGCATTTATGTCGGTAGTACCAGCATGGGCAGGATTTGTGAATGCTGAATGCGCCCCATTGCCAATTGACGTGGTGTGGTCGGGCAGGCGCGAACAAGGATGGGCTCTTGACAATATTAATGAATAATACTCCGTACGGAGTAATAACAGTTGAAACGGGCAGTCGCCTCCTCTGAAATTGCCCAAATTGCCCGTCATGGGGCCCCGTCGCTCCTTCTGCAGATGTCTCCTTCATGCGCCGTACCTACATGCAATCACATCTCGCCATCGACATCACTCACGCCCACTCCATCTCCTCCGCTTGACTTCTCAGACAACCAGACTTCCCGTCTCCCCGCCCCAGTCGGTCAAATTACCAATTACTATCCCTATTGGGCCCTGCGCGCACCTCGGCCCTTCACTCTTATGTTTTCTCTCCCACCACCACCTTGTCGTCTTTCTTGTTCCCTCCATCCCACCTACCTGCACATCTTCGGTACTACCCCTCGGTCCTGCGAGCCATCAGGCAGGGCTGACCGACTGTGCAGAGGTTGGGGGGCAGACAGACCACCAACAGTCTACATATGCCAAAGTCAGGATTTCCTTGCCCTGGCATGAGACGGACAGTTTGCGGTCCGGACCTCAGCCTTACTCGGACATTTATGTTTTGTTTCGCCCTACCAACTCCTACCTCGGTGGCCTCACAGCTGAATCCAAGCGCTGTCAGAGGACGGGTATGCAGCCACGTGCGTGTGTCTAGGGATTTGTGTTACGGGCTAAGCTGATGATACACGCGACAGGCGCGCCTATTCTGGGGCCATGTTGCATGTTACCACACCGAGACTGGGCAGGTTCACGGGTGCATCTCGCCTCTGCATGTGCTGGAGCACCAGCAGCCACAGCCACCGTTCGTTTCGTTCCCCATGTTTGACTTGGGCCCCGGCATCTTGCAGCTACGTAATACGTCGCACTTGTACGCGAGCCGTGGTTTGCCGACAGCGACATTAAATACCTGTCTCCCGCTCCTTTTGAGGACTGTCGGTTTCCATTGCCAGTGCTTGTTGGTTGTACTGGAAAAGAAATGACATCAAACATTGGCTCAGCAAACAGGGCTCGGTGTGCAGCACACGCAGCTCTCAAGGTCCGAGCACACCTTGGCCTGGCCGGCAACTGGTTGAAACACCTGGCAAACCGGAAGGTCCCTTGCTGATTGCCTCTGATGAACTGGCGGTCAATCAATCATGCCTCGGGCGGGCCACGACGCACACACACGCACACACGCACACACACGCACACACGCACACACACCTGCACACGAAGCGAGAGAGAAAAAAAAGGCCAGACACCCACCTATTGCAGGCCAAAGCGTGTACGAGTGTACCCCAGCTGTCCTTTCTTCTACGTGTTCCTACGAGCAAACCAGCAGGTCTTGGACACCCCACGCAGCCAGAGCCATCCAAGCTGCCAAGAACCAACGTCGGCATGACAGTTGGTGGTGTATGCGCTGTCAGGTCCTGGATCAGCTGCCAACAGTATGCGTGTCAATCATGTTATCATTAGCTGGCCGAGTCCAGGGGGGTGCATAGTTCGTCGCAGTCCCACGAACTACTGTTGGTCCGCTTCGTCATACCCTCCTCCTCAGTGCCTTGGCCGCCCACGTTGTTTGCCAACGGCGCCATCCACCAAGCATCTCATGCCCCCCCCCCCCGTCTCCACGGGATGCTACTGCACCGCAAAAACCACCATCAGCTTGGACGAGAAAAAATTATACTTCTTGATTTTTTTTTCTGTTTTGTTTTTGCTGGTGTCACATCAGCAGGTACCCACCGCCGTTTGCATCCCGCGCCATGGTGCACAGCTATTCGCACAAGTGTTCATGGGGCACGCCCCGGGTCCAGGCTAGGTTCCCTGTGGCGGCGCTGCACTGGCGAGGCAGCGGTCAAGGGGTGGGAATGGGAACAACAAACAGTTTTGATGCTGAAGATACATAAGCTGCAGCCACGCCGCTAGTCTCTACTAGTAGTAAGGCTGGTTCCGCAGCGGGAGTGAGCGCGGTCGCGTCGGACGGATCGTGGTCGAACCATCAAACAGACGAGGTTGTTGACTTGGTTGGCGTTGGTGCCCAAAGCGACCCCCTCCCCCTCCCCCCCCCCCAATTGGTGCCTACTTGCGAGGTGCAACGGGGTACCAGCCTGTCTCTGTTACTGGTACTGTGGGATGACGCTCTCGGCGTGCAGTGCACGTAGTCATTTTGAGAATGGCTGCTGTTCCTCTATTGATATTACTATTATCAGCTCTTCTTTAGGGAAGGGACGCAAGCGCGCAAGGCCCCAGGGGTATTATATCACTCGTGTATCGCGCGTCGACGACTCGGAGCAAGGTCGTCGGACCCTCTAGTCTACACGAGGGAAGCCGTGGTCTCGTGAGCACGGCTGTATGTATGCATGATGGGTGGCCCGCAAGTATTTTGGCCTATCGCGGCGCAGAGAAGGGCGTTTAAAGGCCGAAGACGCTCAGGAGTGGTGGATATTCAAGCCAAGGAGCTGACTATTGGAGCAGATTGGCCTAAATTTTGGCCGGGTCTGAAATGCCAATGCTCCGTGTTGGGAAAGACGCTGACCAGTAGATGAATGGGGTTTGCAGGCCAACAGGCACCATCGAGACGACTTGATGCGTTGGTCGTCCGTGACCCTCGTCACAGGACTTTGTTGACGCCTGGTTGCCACCACGGGCTGCCCACCTCGAGGCAGTGTTTTGACGCCGATCTAGAACGCCGCGGGCTACTGGTACGTCATGGTGGACTAGCGCCCGGCGGTTGGTCAGGGACCAGCTACGGCAACGAGGATGGAGGGATTGGGAAGGGATCCTATGGCTGAGATGAGAAAACCGGTGAGTGCCTACGCTGTATGCGTCCTGCCTACTGCTGGACTGCGTTAGGAGTCTGTTACAGACACGCCCTCGTCAAGGCCTGTGAGCCTTTCTCCCCAATATTATACCCCGGAAGCCTTATGTAAATATGTACGGGCGGGAGTCATTGCGCGGTGGCTACATTGTGCGCAGTAGCCTGCTGTATATTGATGGCGACTCCATGGACTTGGCCGTTCTCTCGCGCACAAGGCGCATCTCTGGCATGGCGGTGAGGATCCCTGGAGCCTCGTGTGAAGATCGGCGGATGCCGATTTGATACGACTAGTAGTAATACTCCATAGTACCACGACTAATACTGTGTGCGAGGACGGATACAGAGTGCAGAGCCCCCGGATGGCAAGAATCGGGCATCAACGCTAGATGTACTATTTTCAAGACGTGCGTCACTAACATCAGCCACATCTCGACATCTGCATGCTTGGCGAGGCGTAGGGCGACGAGATGGAGCATGGGGCATGGGTCGACGATTGAGTCACAGTCAGTGTTGTCTTCAATGTCAACGCGGCAGCTTTCTTTTTCTTGTGTCGATCCAGAGACAATGAGAATCACTACCAGCTGCCACGGCGGGCTGACAAGGTGGCGTGGAAACGTTGGACCTGCCTGGCAGGCAGATACGGCGGCCCAGCCAATGTGCAGCATACCCGTATGTGAGGCAGACGGGGCATTACGAGTAAGACTAATACGGAGTACGGAGTACGGAGTATACTGACGGAGCAACGGTCCGAAATCGAAAACCGAGGACGGACAGGTGGGAAAAGGGAATCAAAGCCCAACAAGTGGCGCAGGCATATTGACGTGTCCGTACCCTCAAGGGTTGCGGGTTGGCCGGTCGTGCAGCTGGCTGTCTACGATAGATTGGGTGTGGGGGATGGATGGGGGAGCTGCGAGCGGGCAACCTAAAAGTGATGCGATGCGGTGCGATGCGAGTCGATTCGAGGCGATTCGATACGATACGCTGCCTAAAACTTTTGGCTCCAGGTTATCCATTCTTACCATGCCTTCTTTCCCGTTTTCTCGTTGTGAATCATTGGGTTTGGGGGTGGATCGTGCATATAGTGATCTGGCCGTGTGTCGTGGAGGTTGGTTTTCTGGGAACGTGTTTACGCATTAGTGATGATGCACTTCCGTCTCCGCCTCCGCCTCTGTCTTAGGAGGGGGTTTGGGGGTTGGGGGTTGGGGAGGGTTGGGGTCCAGTTGGGCAGGTTGACGGCATGTGTTCTTCGGCGTGCGTGGGTATTAAGGCCGACTCTGCCGTCGGAGCCAGGTGGTAGATGGAGAATATCGGCACGGGGCAGAACGGAAGAGCGGGATGGTGACGTGTTAAAAAAAATATTTTCAGAGAATGTGTGCGTACGTGCGTATGTATGTGTGTATGTATGTATGAGTGAGTGAGCGTGAGAATGTGAGTGTGAGTGTGAGTGTGAGTGAGTGTGGGCGAGTGAGTGTGTGTGTGTGTGTATGTGTGTGTGTATGTGTGTGTGTGCCTGCGTGTATGTGTTGTCCAGCATGCCTGTATGCAAGGACACACTGTACAGAGTAATAATATTAGTGCAAAAGAGGAGGGCAAGACATCCTATCCACGTAGCTGGGAGAGAGGGCAAATGGCAGTGGCCAGTGACCATAGCCGGTGACCACATACATATACGGAGTACAGGTGGTATCGGCAAAGGAGCCAAGGACTCCGAGGGTTCAACGTGCCCTCGGGCGAATCAGAGGATTGTCGTTTCGAGTTGATGGAGGGTTTGGTTTGGCGTGGTTTGGTTCAAGTTGTTTTTTATGTGCCGAGTTCTTGAGACATGGAGACGTGTGTGTCCACTGGACACTGTCCAGTCTGCGTGGTGGTGGTACGCGGTATTAGTGTGGTGGGCAGATAGACGGAGTCCGGATCAGGCATGTCTCAGAGGCGCATGAGCTGTTGAGCAGTGCGACAGGTATTGCAACCCATGTTGCTTTTTCGGGGTACTCATATGTATGTTGTAGACAGGCGAGGATAGTGTAAATATTAATATACCAGTACTTAGTGACGTTCAGCAGTAGCAAGTAGTATTGCAATTGTTCATGTTTATCTGATTGTCACAGCATTGTATTACTTACTGCAGTGCTAGTATTAGTAGTAGTAGTGCTAAAGTAGGAGAGTATTAGATGCTAGTAGTATATTACGATATTACAGTGCAGTGCTCTCTCATATCAAGTGCCATGATTACCTACTGGAGGCGGGGCTGCTGCCAGCTGCCGTAGAACCCCACCGAACCTCGCGGTTGCATCACGATTGGACTGACCCGTATTAACTTCATCTCTCATCACCATTGCAACAAAAAGGCGACGACAACAACAAGGGCGACGACACGACATCGGCTACGACAGACATACGCAGAGAAACACACACACACACACACAGATAGCTGTGGGGAAAAACAGACTTATCAATATGGCCGACGTCCCCCTCCAGGTAGTGTCGGAAAACTCGGCGTCGGAGCGTCGAATCACGCCGTCATGGACCATAGGGCAGCTTAAAGCCCGCCTCGAGCCCATCACTGGCATCCCTCCCCTGTCGCAGAAGCTCAGCCTCAAGGTCAAGGGGGCGGCCGGGCCTGTCGCCATCGAGGCGGTCGACGAGGAGAATACGAGGCTGGTCAACTTCGGCCTCGTCCCATATGCCGAGCTCCACGTGAGTTGCCTTTTCTTATTTTTGGTTGCTTGTTGTTTCGTTTGCCTCCCTTACCTGCCCCCTTTGATACTTTCTTTTTTTAGACATGCATCTACCCCAATCCCAGGATGAGGCTGTGCACCATGTTATCCTGGTCTGGTCTGCAACCGCCACCACCAACACATTGAATCCTACACGCACACTCCTATGATGGCTCAGGGAAGAAATGTGGCGGAAGAACAACAGAGAGAGATGTGCGTGGCGTGGCGTACTGACTGGTAGCATTCTAGGTCGGAGACCTTCGCCCTCCCGGTGCCAGAGAAAACTACACAGACGTCTCAGGCGTTGACAAGTACGTCATGCCCGAGAACGAGTACGAGAAGAAGACGGACAGCGTGCTGGCGTGGAAAAAGAACCAGAAACTAGGCAGGTTCGACCCCAACGCCCCCAACCTCGAGCAGGCCAGGATCGACGGCTACCTCAAGGAGGTGGCGGACCGCGGCATCGCCGTGGGCAGGCGGTGCCGCGTTGGGGGGGATGACGACAGGAGGGGGCAGGTCATGTACGTCGGCGACGTCAAGGAGATTGTCGCCTCGGGTGGCAGCGCTGCCGCGGGGGCATGGATTGGCGTCCAGCTCGACGAACCCGTCGGCAAGAATGACGGGAGCATCGCTGGCACAAGGTACTGGGGCCAGGAGTCGATGCTCAAGCACGGTGTCTTTGTCCGACCAGACCGTGTCGAGGTGGGTGATTACCCGGTGCTGAACGATCTCGAGGATATGGAGGAGATTTGAAAAGATTCAGGATGGTGTTAAATACCTACATGGTCCGGTGCAGTCTTGTGCTCTTGTGTTGGGCTGCTTGTTGCTTCTTGTGTCTTTTGATCTTCCGATACCCATCAAACCCGAGCATTGCAGTATAGGGTAACATATCGCTGCGTGGTGTGGTGGTACTACTGTACGTATAAGAACCAGCACACCATATATTACTACTACTACTGCTACTAGATACCTACGAAATCTGACTTATTCGAATGGAATCAATCTGATGAATCGATTATTTCCAATTTCCAGGTTTCTTAGAGAAGACTTACCGTTCTCATCAAGTGGTGCGGGCATGTCGGCCGACCTTGGCGCGTCATCAAATGACTGACGGGCGAGAGGACAAGGTGGAATCTCGACAGCGATGTGACAGCGACGTGGAATCAAAGCATGAGACTAGACTACTAGTAGACATGTATGTACAAATACCACCATATACACAATCGTACTCGGATGCCAATACATATAGGACGCAACTTCCATATCAAGGTTGAAACATCTCGTAGGTGGCACTACTACGTCGCACCAGCAAGTCCCCAATCCGACTGTTAGTGCAGACGGTGCCTCTCCCACCAAAATCCTTATCAGGCCGATATCTGTCACTATCGGCCACGAGACCGTGACGCTAAGTAAAAACCGCCTGCGATCCCGGCAGGTCCGACCCAAAGTTTGACTGACCCCAAAGCCTCCCGCTTTCCCCACGCCCCGCTGGCCGCCAATTCTCCAGGACCGCCTCTTGTCATCATTCTGTGCTCTGCTGGCCTTGTCTTCCTCCACCCTTCCCTCTATCTGTGGACAATACAAGCTCATCATTGCCTCGCCAATACATTTAATCTCGTCGCTCCCCTAGTACTCCTAGATTCTCTCCCTGCCTCTCTATCGCGCGTCGTCCCCTCGTCACTATCCTGCAGAGTGGCTCCACTCGGCCAAAAAAACGCTTATCCTCGAACCGCGCATTCTTCAATCCTCCCTCCACCCCTCGGCCCCTCGCCTTCAGTCGCTTGGGATCATGATATCGGGCTTGAGAATGTAAATTACCGTCGGCCCCTGCAAATCTCGCCTGGTCCCCCCGCAGCCTCAGTGCTCCCTCTCCCCCTACACTCCTCCCGCTCCGCTCCGTCCTCGCTCGTCCGATCCCGAACGCCTTCCGCGTATTCTCTCACAACCCGACCCACCCTTTAGCGAGAGGGCACGTTACCGCCAAACGAGAGACGTGCGTAATACTCGGTACACAATGTTTGCTACATCGAAACACCTGGCCGTTTGGTGGCTTGGTCTCGTCTCCTCGCTCGTTGGGCCGGTGCTCGCCGCCGACGTGGTCGCCTGGACCAACCCCGATGATGACCTTCCCGACTGGGCATCCGACAATACGCTGCAGCTCAGACTGGCATCGGGCTCAACGAACTACGCCATCATTCCTCTGACTGAGAAGCTCGCCAGCGGTCAGACTAGAAAGAGATCCTCTTCGGTAGGTGCCCGTCGGTGAAGGCGGCAAGGCAGGCGGGGTGCGGAATGGCTAGTGCTAACGGATCCTTGGCCATTATAGACGATCAATATCAAAGGAAACCTCAGGGCCGCAGACGACACCAACTACAGCAAAATCACATCGTCCAGCGACGTCGCCTACATGACGTGCGACGAGTCAGATACCGACACATACATCAATCCAGACAAGATGCTCAACGAGCTAATGAGGCAGGCACCCAAGGCCATCGTGCTCTACTCGACGGCAAAAAATTGGTGCTCCCTCAGCTACAAGGGCGACCTCGACTACACGGCCATCCTGTCCATGGTGGACACGGGTGAGGCCATGTCAGTGCTCGAACATCTCAACGAGACGAGCCGCTCCAAAGTCGGCGTCTCCATCTACGGCAGCGCCACCAAGCAGACCAGCATTGATAGCGACGGCCAGAGCAACGACAATGGCAGGTCGGCTGTCGCCATGAGCGTGCTGTATAGTATCACCGGGCTCGTCACCTTCTTGTTCCTCGTCATCATTGTCAACGGTGCCATAAGAGCGCACCGTCACCCGGAGCGGTACGGGCCCCGCCGCGCCGCCGGCGGCCGCCCGAGGCAGAGCAGGGCAAAGGGCCTTGCTAGAGCCGTCCTCGAGACGCTGCCCGTTGTCAAGTTTGGCGACCAGCAACCGTCTAAGCCCGATCCCGAGTTGGAGCTAGCCGACGACGCGGCCACCGAGGGTCGTAGGTCACCACCCACAGCGCACGGAGCAAGCGGCACGGATATGGCTGCGGCTACAGACACAGTCGCAACCCCAACGAGGGGTATCAGCACAGAGACTCGGGAGGATTCTGGCGGCAGAAGCGGCACCCCCCGCGTCTCGACGACCAGCAGATCCGAGGCCGGGCCGGCATCAGCAGCAGGGCCCGCGTCAGGAGCAGTGGCAGGGTCTGCATCTGCGCCCAATGCATCTGCCGCATCCCACTCGCCCCCGGAGAACCAAGGCTGCTCCATTTGTACCGAAGATTTCAAGGTCGGCGAGGACGTGAGAGTCCTGCCGTGCCACCACCAGTTCCACCCGGAGTGTGTTGACCCTTGGCTGGTCAATGTGTCCGGGACGTGTCCTCTATGGTAGGTTTCCAGCTCCTCTCCTCCGCTTATCTACTGTATACTTTCGCATATAAAGGTTGATGTACTAACATATCTGCGTAAGTCGTCTCGACCTCCGCCCCGGCCCTGCCAGTGGTAGCGGTACCAACACTCAGGCCACGGCAAACGAGTCCCTTCCTCCGCCACTCAACATCAGCCACGACGGTAACGAGGATGAACGTGGCCACGGTCTTCCTGCAAGTAGCGCCGTAGACGTCGACCAGCTCCGCCAGGCGCCCGCCGACCAACGGATAGAGATGCTCCGGCAGATGCGGGAAGGACCTGCCACAGGGTCCGGCCCCGACGGCGATGCCACTACGGCCGCCGGTGCTGGTGCTAGTACAGCTGCGGCTAATGAGGATCATCACAGGGGCGCAAGACTGGCACTCCGTCTCAAGGACAAGTTCCGGATCCTCACGCGCCAAGTGGCCAGGCATGATTAGCAGCTTCTTTTAACCATTTCACCTCCTAGAATCCCCACAGTGGCCCAACCCCTGAGATCTGGATCAGCGCCACTATTCTTTGCTATGCACAAGCGATGTCTCTGTTTTTCGTCCTCGACTATTTGGTTTCTCATAATGTTTTTTGGAAGCATGTTTTTACGGCGTTTTTCACTCTGGCTCTTACTTTGGTAGAGTGTATGGGTGTGGTTATGGTTATGACGGCTGGGCGCCTCGGATACCAACATACATATTGATTGACGAATGACGAGTATGGGATTTAGTACGGCCAACAGGATGCGTGAATGGTGCATGTTACTATTGATGGCACGTGGGCTGTAAAGAGTGCATATCGTACTTGAGATGCAGCCTGACGAGCAGGAGCTTAGTTTAGCTGGGGTGCGTGATGTGAACACGCATGACGACAGGGCGTATCGTGGCTACCGATGTATTTGGCTGTGGTTGAACAGTAACACCTAGGATGAGCATGGTAGCTCTACTCTATACAGTTGACAACAACGTTGGGACATGGCTCGACACGAGCCGAGTAAGGGCATATACGGGGGACACGGCCAGGGTACTGGCAGGGCTAGAAATGTACAAGTGAGTTTAATGGTGGTTGGTGTTTGCGAATAGAATGTGACCCAAGTCGGAAGAGGACCATGATAGTGATATTTAGTACGCAACGCAGACCATGACATCACCAACCCGGCTGGCGAGAGCAGCGAGAGGCCCGCCCCCAGCAGGACTGTCGGAGGTATCAACAGAGTATGACAGAAGATTTGTTCTAACTTGACAGGCAGCAGTTGAATGGCACTTGCTTAACAATCGATATCAATTCCAATCCAAAAAAGGGTGCTGGTGTTGACAGAGATCCTGAGAAGGTGTCTCTTCCGACAGCAAAGTTGTATATGTACAGTGAATGTAAAACATGTAGCGCCATTTTATCCTCCCAATCTGAAATCGAGGTGGGTAGTCGCAAGAAGCCACCAGGTCCAAAGTTTTACCCCTGAACTCGGCCTCTGCAAGTCCCATCTCTCACAGATATCCCTGTAAATACCCTGCTTTGACCACCTGTCCAAGAAACAAAAGACACACAAAGTGAAGAAATGGAATAAGAAAGGCGGGTATTCCCTAGCGAGTGTACAAGAAGTGAAAAAGGGGACGGAAGAGTGTGAAATGCATGTGTGCTCTTCCTGTAATGTCCCAGGCTGCTTAAGCAGAGGCGTAGACCTCGCCGTAGGCGCTCATAGAGCTAGTGGAGGTCATGAGGCTGCCAGTGGCGACCATGAAGTAAGAGTAGGCGTCGAGGTAGGAGACGGCGTCGAGCTTGGGGACGTTGGTCGTGAGGAAAGAGGTGATCTCGTCGTCAGTGCCGAGGGGAGCGAACTCGGTGAGCCAGACGGGCTTGCCGCCGCAGACGGTGTGGGCCTTCTCAAGGTGGTCAAAGAGGTCGTCGGCAGCATTAGCGGGAGAGTACCAGTGGACGGGGCAGAAGTCGTAGGAGCAGCCGCCATCCTGGGCGTCACAGGCGTCGACCCAGGACTGGAGCCAGTCGAGACCCTCGCCAGAGTTGCCAGAGTTAGACACGGAGGGAGCACCGATGAGGACCTTGCCGTCGTAGTCATTGAAGTACTGCGCGTGCAGGGAAGCGGCGGTGGCGGCATCCATGTTAGCCTGCGAGGAGATGTCGGGCTCGTTGAAGGACAGGACAGCCTTGGAGCCGGCAGAGATGGCACTGTCGGCGTTGCTCGTCCACGCGCTCGTGAACTCCTCCTTGTTGCCCCACAGCATGGGGACGTAGCTCAGAGAGTCGAGACCCTCAGCGGAAGAGCCCCAGTTGTAAGCCCACTGGCAGTTGGTGCAGCTCGAGCCGAAGGTGTTGGCCAGGGTGGCGTCGTTGAAGGCGACACCGCGCTTGGAAGAGAAGGGAGAGCCGGAGGAGGAAGAGGAGGAAGAAGTGGAGGCAGAGGTGGTGGAAGAGGCCTTGGCTGCGTTGGCAACGGCAACAGCCTCGCTAGTGGAAGAAGCAGCGGCGGTGGTGGCAGCAACCTGAACGTCGGCGACCTGGATGTCGGCGGCGGTGGTGGAGGAGGCAGCGGCCTGCTTGATGGCGGTAGAGAGGGTGGTGGCCTGGGTGGTGGCAGCAGCAGCGACAGACGCGGCGGAGGCGGCGGAGGCGGCAGAGGCCGAGGAGGCGGCGGCAGCGGCAACGGAAGCTGAGGAAGCAGACGCGGAAGAGGCGGCGGCGACGGAGGCGACAGAGGCCGAGGAGGCCGAGGAGGCGGCGGCGGCAACAGAGGCAGAAGAGGCGGCGGCAGCGGAAGAGGCGGCGGCAGCCTCAACAGCCTGGGCAGTCGAGGTAGCCTGGGCCTGCTCCTGTCCAGCGGTGACGATGACGGTCTCCCAGACGGTCACCCAGTCGGTCTGGAGGGCACGCTTATCGACCTGGTTGTGGAGGTGACGGTGAGAGTTGAAGGCGGCAGCCTGGCTGGCGAGGGCAGCCAGGACGGCAACGGTGGTGGCCTTGTTGGTGAGCATCTTGAGAGAGTGTTTGTCGTAGACGTAAACTCGTTATCAGAGAGTGAATATGCTGTTGTTTCGATTTGATGACCTTGTTTTTGAAACGACCAGTCGTTACAGGACAAGGGGCTGCTAAGAACGAGAGAGTTGTTCTTTGAGTGTTCGTTGTTCTGTCTGTGTTATACTTGGTCAAAGGAGGGTTGACTGAGTATAAGACGAGTGGTTGTTGGGTTGAGTGAGTGAAGGTAAGGTCGGCACGGCCGGGGAAGGAGAGAATGCAGCTGTCTGTCAAAGACGCGTGGGGATGGAGAAGATATAAAAGGAGGGAGTGCAAGCAGGCTTGGCTGCGCGTAAAATATAAGGTAAAATGAAGGTCGAGGTGATGTGGAGAGAGGAAAGGAAGAGAAGACCAAGAACGGACGAGAAGGAAGGAGAGGGGGCAACAAGTACGTTGCGTCCGAGCGGGCAGTCGGCAAGGGAAGGAGCAGGGCCAGGGCCAGGGCCAGGCAGGTACCTTGCAGGGCGGCGCCTGCAGCGACTTACACGCGAAAAAGAGGTACGGGTACGGAGTACAGCGTACCAAGGTCCATGCGTCGTACCTGCCGCTAGCACCAGGTACGGCCCTGACTATCTGGATTAGTGTAGGCGTCCTCTTGGTGCTAAAAGCGACGAGTTGTGCGAATAGCGGCACTGTACAGTGGAGAGGGGACGCGCTACGGATCTTGGGCTCCCGCATCGGGGATAGAGCAGGGATGTTGCCTTGGACCTTGGTGGCGGCAAGAGTGTCCGAGCCGGTCTAGCCCCGACTGGGATACTGTGCCTGCCTATGTACACTGTCCATGTTCGTAAAGTCCGCAGCAGGAGCTGCTGTCACGGGGAATACTCTGTAATACTCAGTCGTACCATGATGCCCAGTGTTACCGGCTACGTAGATTGTGCCACCGCCAACGGTCATGTTAGGCTTTCCATCATTTCCCCTTTTTCCATTTCGTGCCTGTATACGAAGTACTAGCTATACGCCGTACGGCTTCTGATGCACGCGGACGGAGCATTATGACCTGTATGCTCGTCCTCGTATGCGCATATCACCTGGACGTATTGCATCTTTTACGAGCCTTCGGGCACCGCGCATACGAGGGCCACGGACCCCGTACAGTATGTTCTGCTAGTCATCTATACAGTAAACGCCTACTACTTATTCATAAAACACTGGTCTCGCCAGCGCACGGGGTCAAACAAGATGCAGGTACAGCAACATGGTCGAGCGTAGCTTCGTAGGTAAAATCATCAGACAAACTGCAGCTTGAATAATCACAGTGTTCAGACATGCCATGATGGCATCGTTGACGTAGCCTCACTAATCCGAGCAATGGCACGCGACGGAATCCAGAGATACATGTACTGTTAATACTCTTACGAACTGAACCCGGCGACGCTGGCAGCCATGGTATAGGCCTGGCCCCTCCAACCACCGTGGTCTGGTTTGGAGCCCTTCCCCAGGCGGCCACATCAGCTACGGTGGAGAGGTGCTTAGGTGTTTAGCGGACGCCACCCAGGTCATGACCGCCCGACTGGAATCCGTGGGCGTTTTACTCTGGGTTCTCCCGCTCCATTGTAGGGTTATTCATCTCATGTACTCAGTCTGTAACGCTTTCTTGTCCGTTTCCGTCTCTTGTGATGGCATCGCATCACTTGACACCGTTTGCCGTTGCCCTTCTTGTTGTCTGTTGGCAAATGCTGCTGCCGTTGCTGCCCTTGGCGCCTGTCGGCACCGGGCTGCCGGGCCTACAGGCCTCCCCTACTAGCAGATCGAACAGCGCAACCCTGGTCTCAGAGTGACGCGGCCCCGCCCCGTGCTCGTACGAAGTACTTACATGGGAGGGAAGTCTGCCGGCGAGCCGACGCTCTGCTCTGCTCCCTGGAAACTGGCCACTGTGCTCGTGCTCGTTCTCCCACAAAAGGTGTTTTTAACCCAGGTGGTGAAACACGCGACGAGGTACTTAGCGCATCTCATCGGGTGAATAGAGTCAGACTCTTTCGATTAGTGCTTGGGCTATCACGATGACTGCCTGCGAGTACTTACGAGTAATACCTGGGGACTAATGAGGAAGGAAGAAGTTACAAAGTATGCGTAACAATGAATAATACTTCCTCGTAGTACGGGGCAAGCAAGAGCAGCAGACAGCCCGGTAAGAGAGGACAAACAAGAGGGAGGCTCCATCTTGGCCTAGTGGACCACCCCCTGGTCTTGTACCCGCCCAACTTGGGGCCTCTCCAGGACTCTGATTGGTCATGTTGCCTAGGGAAGAGGAACCAGGGCAAGCGCCACGCCACGCCTTCTCGCAACCCTCTTGCGTATTACAGGTACAACGCGTTGTACTTTTGACCAGGAACAAGACGCCGGATAGCTGCAGAGACCTCAAGCCTTTGTTCAGGTACGGACAGCCCCTCACTGGCATTTCAGAACAAGAAAGCGGGTCCTGTTGGCCCTTCCCCCCTCCACTACGCTTACTTTCCCGTACTTGAGCCTACCAGAGCTCGTGCTAAATGCAGGAACCTGCCCTCCACAAATCCGCCGACGGACCTGAAACGAAGAGGCTTCAGAATATTTCTGTTACCTGGATTATTTGCCCTGTGCTCCGTACGAGTACTTGTGGGTTGACAGGATTTAAAGCGTCAAGGGAGGGTTTAAAAAAAGGAAACCCTTTATGCTACCGGTGGTACGAGTAATAATGGCCGGGTCCGAGACGTTCTCGACTTCTTAACCCTCTAGAATGACCAGAGTTCCCCCCCACCACCACGGCGTTTAGCCAAACGACGCAGACACCCGTCCATCCATCAAACATGGCTACTGTCGCAGGAGGTCTTTCCATTTCGTCATGGTTGTTTCTCAGTCTGACCTTTGTCCAGGTGGTACAGAGTCAAAGTAAAAACATACAGAACAGAACAAGATTCAAGTAGTGCAGCGATTAAAGGTTCAACACTAATCGTTTCCCCAGACACGTCAATCAAACAGCAATAGCAGCAGCAGCAGCAGCAGCAGCAACAACAACAACAATAACAATAACAATAATCAATCGACAGGCCTGGCCATTGGCTCCGATCTCGACAGCGCACCAGTCCAGTTTTCGCCCCTCTCCCGCCAACCGATCAATCGGCCTTGCACCGCCGCACTGACCAGGCTAGGGCAAGCAAGGACAAGGACAATGACCAAAGTACGACGTACGCACCTAACTAACCCAGGTATCCCTGCGTTACTGTACCTGTATGGTCGCTCGTACAGAGTAACAATACTATGTAATACTGTCTTGTGCTTGACGTATTACTTTGTACAAGTAGACGGGTGGTCCGTACTACTTACTACTACTCGTAGTACTTACCAGAGCTGGGATATCCGTACTACGAGTCCACTCGTACATTGAAGCCAAGCCAAGCCACGAGTCCTCATACGTACGCACCGCTCGTCGCTCGGCGGCCTCTCCACATGCGGTGCCTTTCCGGCCCCCAGCCACCACTGGCTATTGTGGCCACCTCATGGCCCAGGTATTCATACTTTACAGCGCCCTTACAGCTTGTTAGTGCCCCATAACGGCTTGGCAGCCCCCATAGAAGCGGGCCCCCGGGGGCCTCTTCCCAGTGCAAATCATGCCACGCAACGCCTGCCCAGGAACGGGCAGGGCAATTGTCAATTGCAAGGGCTGGCGCAACGTGGCTCTGCTGCTGGGCCGATCTCTTTGAAATTACCACTGGGCCCTCGCATCTCGCATTTCTTTTTATATGCCCGGATGCGTCTTTGGAGATGAATACCAGACTGTCGTGAGAGGGTCCATTGCATGGCTGTCCGGCTTGGCATACAGACCCCTAGAACCCAACATAACGACCGGACTCAGGACAGACGCCCTTCCCGGGCCGGCCTAACGGTTTTTCCAGGCACCCAACCGCTAACACACTGACACTGACACCGTCCGGGCGGGCAGCACTGACTCACAATAAGCCTGCAGCAAGGACACCCACTAATACCAGCAGACCGGGCACTAATACTCCATTACACTACTACTACACCGAGCCCTACTGCTAAACACTCCGTATCTGTCCAACTTGCAACGTCGTTGGCCGCTTGCAGAGAATTTTCCCACTATGCTCCATACATGCAGTGATGGTCCATGAACGGCTTCTCTTTGTCTTGTCAACTGACAAATGCCAAAGACTGGAACAAAGCCCCATATACCCGCTGTCTTTCTTGCAATTGCAAATCAAATCGCTCACGTGGCTGCTAGGCTACTTAGCCTGAGCATGGAGCAACGCCACGAGGGACCTCGGAGGATTATGTCTATCGACAGGTGATATGATATACCCACCACCACTACACCACCAGCCTCCGCCGAGAATGGGAACGACATCATCCCAACTCGGTGTGCAATGTGGGCATAAGAGTAACATGTGAGATTATGAGTTCGGCCGAGTAAAAGAGCAGGAAGGTGTGAGTGGGAAGTAAAAAATTTGCTTCTCGGCCCTGATCCCTACTTTCTCATGACGCATGTCGGAGGAGCCCGTGTGACTTGGCCGATGGTCAGATGCAGGTTTTTCTCAGCTACGGAGCAATAGAGAATGGCTAGGGAGTAGACTACTCGTAATTGCCTGCCGGCCGCTGGTGAGCTGGCAAACTGGCGAGGGAAAAATGTCTCTTCCAAGGGTTAAGATCGAGGCAAAAGCAAGCAAACATCAAATGGTGCTAAGGCACGAGTAAAGAGAAAACGCACAGCAATTCCGAATACACCGCCTTGACTTGCGGAGTGTAGGGTACACAGCATGCGCATGCAATTGGGCTCAAACGCCAACTCACGATGCGTCATATGCATCACATCGTATTTGCAAATCACGGATCATTGCCGTAAAGAGAAAAGTAAGGAAGTGCTAAGAATATAAGGGAACTTTTGTGTGTAAAGAACCGTATCGAGAGGACAAGACCAGAGACAGCTGGAAAGGCGGACATAGAGAGTTGAGTGAGTCCTGCAGAATGCAAAAAAGACCGATGCAAAAAAAAGGCAAAAATATTTTGGACGAACAGGGAATCGAACCCTGGACCTTTCCCAGGTGTATAGCGAACATCTGACGAAGTGCTAAGGGAAAATTATACCACTAAACCATTCGCCCAGTGATTATTGAAGTGTGCAACTCAATACTGTACTATCAGGAAGGAGAGACCCACACCTGCATACAGCCTTCTCCATCACCCTCTTGGAGAAGAGAGAGAGGGAACCTCAAATACAAACTCATCAACATGTCCTGCCTCACTCGCCATCATTTCTGTACCAGGAATCAGAGACTGAAGGGAATTACGCCTCATTCGATGTCTGCCGCCTCTGCCTGCACGCTGCGCCTTCGCCTGCCCTGTCAGCACGTAAGCATGCGCTGCACGCGTGCATGCAAGGCTGACTGCCGACTGACCCCTCAATACCACAATCGACCATTTCGTGATTTGGATCCGACCATGACAAGGCTCTGATGCCAACTCTCACCCTCGTCCTCTGTGTATGTCCCTTCACCCATAACTGCGTGTAATGTCGTCTTCGGGCCACAATGGAAGGCCAGTTGACAAAGGTCCCCTCCTTCTCCTCCTCATCCCCCTCTCTGTCCTCTTCTAAACCAGAGAGTCGCCTCGCCCGCGCCATCGAGCTCTTTCGAAAAGACTTGCCCCCGGACCAGCAGACCATTTTCAAGACCCATAGGCGTCTGTACACCGAGAGCCCACCCAACATACAAAATGTCCTACAGCTCACCGCCGAGATTGACCGGCGCGCCGTGTCCGCCGGTGCCCGCCGGTGCTTCGGCACCCGCCTTGTCAACATCCTTGAGGCAGTCCAGCGGTTCGCGGCCCTAGGAGATATACTGGTGGGCGGATCGCAGAACCTGATTGCTTGTGGCGTGTGGACGTTGGTGCGGACGACGTTGATGGTTAGCTTTCCTCTCCCTTTCACTACGACTCCTTCAATTCCAGCCCCAGACCCCCCGGGCCTCTTCCCGAGTTTTTCAAATATCGGCTAATAGACTGCTTGTAAGTAGTCCCTTGTCAACATGTCCTCCTGGTTCGAAAGGATATCCCAACTCTTCATGATCATGGGACGCTCGGCACCCCGCTACGAGGCCATGGCCGCCGTATACCCCCAGTCCCGCAAGCTGCAGCAGTGCCTGTCCGAATACTTTCTCGTCCTCGTCCGTATGTGCCACAATATTCTCAAGTCGACCCAGAAGTCTGTCTTGTCCCAGCTCCTGTCTACGTCGGCCGACTCCGAGATCAAGAGCTACCAGGCAGACTCCGAATTCTGGGCCATCTCAATTAAGGACGAGATGGCCCTCCTGACCGCCCAGGAGATCCAGAAACAGGGAGGTCAACTTCGCATCCTGTCCAAAATTTCCAAGTCCGAGGCCTGGAATAAAAAGCAGCAGGAGCGGGTGCGTATCCTCAGCGCTTGCTCAACCTACGACAACCAGACAGCATGGAAGGAGATTCGCAGGCGTGGAGACACGACCTGGTTCACCGAACAGACTCGATACCAAGATTTCAAGAAGACAGGCGATGAATCCTGCACCCTTGTATACTCCGGAAGACTAGGGTCTGGGAAATCCGTTGCCTTGGCAAACATGGTCGACGACCTTAACCTCAACCAGGGCGACGATAAGTGGCCAGTTGTTTATTTCTTCTGCCAACAAGACAATCCCGAGAGCCTCAAGCCACGGACTGTCATTGGCTCTCTGGCTCGCCAGCTGCTTTGCACCGTTGAAGACCTGACTGCCACAGCGTATGAACTTGATCATCTCCCAGTCTTCAGTTTGGAATCCATACTCCAACTTCTGAAACGCGTTCTTGACTCGGAAAGAAAAGCCTACATCGTCCTGGATGGACTGGATGAGTGCGGCGCAGAACAGAGACGGGAAACCATCCTGCATCTATGTACGCTTCAGGCGCTATATCCACTGATGGTCTGTCTGTCATCGAGACAGGAGCCACACAGCGCAAGCTCCCTGCGGCCCGAGCAGCTCACCAGACCGAACCTCCTGAAGATTCCCGAGGACAATCCAGACATATCCACATATGTCCAAACTGAGATTGAGGACCGTATCGAGTCCGGCGCGCTCATGGTGGGCGATCCGACCCTCGCCCTTGAGATCCGGGATGCCCTACTCGAGGGCGCCCAGGGAATGTTCTTGTGGGTGGTCCTCCAGATGGCCTCGCTCTGCATGGCAAAGACGGATGAGGCCATACGTCAAGCCCTGACTGACCTGCCCCGTGACCTGCCCACTATCTTCTCACGCATCCTGCAGCAGTCAGCCTCTCTAGGAGAAGACTACCAGAGGCGCACGCTCGAGCTTGTCACAGCGGCCTGCCGTCCCTTGACTACCGACGAGTTGCGCGAAGCTTTGGGTGTAGTACCTGGAGACTTCGACTGGAACCCGGCGCGGATGCCCAATGACGTGTATGCCGTGTTGGCGTGCTGTGGAAGCCTTGTCATTGTCGATGAGGAGACAAAGTCAGCAAGGCTGATACACCACAGCGTAAAACAGTTTCTGCACCGGGAAGCTGATGCAGAAGCAATGCCGACGTCAGACCCAAGGTTTACCATTGAGAACTCCCATAGCACCATGACCGCCATCATCGCCACCTATGCCAATTACGGCGTTTTTGACACGCAGCTCACCACGACCGGCGTGGAACCACTGCCACAGAAATTTGAAAAAATACAGGCAACAGTTGTGGGATCTGTTCTGGATTCGGGCAGTGCAAAGAAGTTGGCGTTAAAGCTCCTGAGGTCTCGACAGCCACTGACGGTAGATCTCAAGGAGTCCTTGGCGAGGGCAGCTGGCCCATCATCCAAGATGCAAGAAGCATCCTCTGAATTCTCCTTTCTGATATACGCTCAAAATCACTGGCACACACACGCCCTGAAAGTGTCAGCGCTCGACTCCAAAACCTACCGAATGCTAAAACGAGCCATAGACCGCAACGAACTGTCCATGGATATACAGAGTGAACATGGCGAGGGACTGGTGCATATGGCGTTTAAGCATGGGAACGAGGACATGGTGCTGCTGGTAATTGATAGAATGGTGCCTTTTTCCATGTCAGACGAGGACCAGGCGATGGCTCTACTGGAGGCTTCCAGACAAGGTTTCGAGAGGGTGGTAGCTCAGCTCACCGAAAAGAATGCTGTGAAAGTCCACGCCATGGACAAATGGGGTCGGACGCCACTCTCATGGGCTGCGGCCGGAGGCCACGAGACTATCGCAATACACCTCATCGGCCTCGGCTCAAGAGTTGACCTCGATGACAGTCAGGGCCGGACGCCGCTATCATTGGCGGCTGAGCATGGTCACAATGCCATGATAGTGCTCCTGCTGACGAAGGGGGCGAACATCAACTCCTCAGCGACGCGCAAGGTCCACACACAACTTCCAATATCGTGGGCTGCTATGAGGGGCCATGAGTCGACGGTACGGCTCCTGATCGACTTGGGCGCAGCTATAAACTACCATCACGAAAAGGTCTTGGCGCCACTGGTATGGGCGGCGAGAGAGGGGCATGAGGCTGTGGTCCAGCTGCTCGTAGACCGGGGCGCGGTTCTAGACGCGGACGCGGCCGCCGACGGCCGCTCGCCTCTCTCATGGGCCGTAGACAAAGGCCACGAAGATGTGGCACGCCTTCTTGTTGACCTCGGCGCAGACATCCACGGCTTTGACATCGTCTCCCGGACGCCGCTCTCATGGGCCGCAGATCAAGGCCGTGATCCTCTGGCCGTGCTGCTGATAGAGAGGGGCGCCGATATTGAGTGGAAGGATTTTTCTCACTGTACACCTCTGATGCTGGCAGCTAAGGCGGGACATTTATCGACAGTGCAGCTGGTCCTTAGCAGAGGGGCAAATATCGACGCTGGGGATGCGATCGGCCGCACTGCCCTCTTGTGGGCGCTAGGCCAAGGCCACGAGCATGTGGTGCGGTTCCTTGTTTTACGTGGCGCAGATGTCAACCACCAAGACTCCACCCAACAGACACCGCTGGCATATGCAGCCAGGGATGGCCGTGATGCCATGGTACGGCTGCTTATTGACAGGAATGCCGACGTCGAGTTCGGCAACATCTCCAAATGGACGCCCCTGTTTCTGGCTGCCAAGAAGGGACATGCCTCCACGGTCGATCTGCTGATACTTCGGGGCGCAAACTTTGGGGCCAGGGACAAGAACGGCCGAACAGCTCTCTCTTGGGCCGCGGAACAAGGCTATACGGAAGTCGGGCGACGTCTTATCGTAGCCGGCGCAAGGACCGGCAGCCGGGATGAAGACGGCCTGACACCGCTGTGTTGGGCTGCCCAGAAAGGCCACAATGACATGGTCGGCCTGTTGATTGACGATGGGAACTCCACCGTGGACGAGAGGGATAATATAGGCCGCACGCCCATGATGTTGGCTGCCGGGGAAGGACACTCCTCCACAGTGAGGCTGCTAGAAAGTTATGGTGCAGATCGCTTGGCAAGGGATAAGGGTGGCCGTACTGCCGAAATGTGGGATGCCATGCGGAGCCGTAGAAATGCGAGCGAATAGGGAAATCTTTGAACTCTCTCGCTGACAATGGTACCTAGAGAGATATCGTCTTCAAAGAATGGAAGCAGCACAGCTGCTCAACTGCAGCCTAGCAGCTGTACCTTTCCAGATTGATGCTGTCAACTTCGAGAGGACTATATGACAGAAGCTTGGGGAAGACAAACGCACGACGAAGAATCGAATGAGAAAGAGGTCATATAACTAGCACATATCAACACCACCACTACTACTATATGTATACTAGCCCTCGACTCACCAAAATACGCGTTTAGACGTGCTTCAGGACCATCCTATTGCAACCTGGACGTAGGCTATGCGTCTCCCATAACCTGCGTCAATCTCCCAAGGCCCACGGTCTCGCAGTCATTTTTAAGCTCACGTGTGCAGCGCTCATGAGCCGAACACTGCTTCCGGCAGACAGGTGGCAGCCGGTGGCACTTGTTGGCGGCTGACAGACAGCTTATACCCACTAGGTAGGCATCGTTAACTCTTTAAACACGCCTGCACCTTCCCCTCTCTATATACGTCTGCACCTTCCTCTCTCTATACGCGTCTGCACCTTCCTCTCCTCATACCCACCTATATCTAAGAGGGGGGGGCGTCAGTGACGACGAAGATGAAGATAGGAGTATTGGGCTGGAAAGTAGAGACGGAAGATGACAAGAGGCATGACGGCATGACTAGAACACGGCACGCAATGGAAAGAATGCAACCAATACTTAATGCTCCATCTGGGGGAGGCTCTAGTTGGAGTGGCGCTTTACACGAGGCATTCCCTAAAGGGTCTAATTGGACGGCAGGGGCGTCCCGTCAGTGTGGTGCGCAACATTGATTCTATGCCCCCCCCTGCAGCCACCTCGTGGGAACGCCTTGAAGAATGTCTAGAGATAGAGCCGGGATCTTTTGTTATTAGCAGTTCTGTGGCTGAGTGAATTGAACGATTAGACGACACCGAGTGTATTATACACTTAGTTCCTTCCGCAGTTGCCTCGTACTACTATGGCTGATATTATCAATGTGATGATCGTATTCGATACCCACCGGCGACAAATAATACCCCGGGAAACGGGGTCGAAGCCCCCCGTCTTACCGCGTATGCGAGAACTCTAGTAACTCAATAATACATACTACTAGTACTAGTAGTAAGGTACACATATGCTGCAGATATCGCCGTACAGGTACCTACTAGTACGAGCATGTCCACGGTGATGGTATCACGCATAGCCCCCTTGGGCCGCAGACGCCAACGGGCGGTTGAGCTGCGGGGCTAATAACGGCAGGGCGCCTTTCCCGTTCGCGCGCGTCTTCGCGCGTGAGACTGCCATTAATCCCGGCAGATGCGACAGCGATATTATCACCCCATAAACCTGTCCTTGAACTAGCAGGATGATAACACTAGTTATCCATAGCAGTTCATTGTACGGAGTACGGAGTATTATATCACTACGATCCTATTAACAGTCCCTGTACGGATACAACAAGGAGCAAGCCATAGCTGTAGTACTCCGTAAGTCCGCGGTGCTGTAATACCATGGCGAATGCCCTGGGGTATGCCACTGGTGGAGCGTGCTTCTGCGCTCTGTGGGGCCGTTGTTGTGACGGGGCGTCAGCACGGCCACTGTATGTGGTGCATTATTACCTGGCTCAGGCTGCCCCCTCAGACGCGCCGCCCCCTCGTTTGCGCGCGCCATTCAGCCCTACAACGCCCGTCTTGTGCTGCGGGATCAAATTATAAATGGTTGGCCGGTGTCTGCCTAATTCAGTAGCTCGTTGGTTGTATTTTGCTATTTCAACAGCGTCTTGTCGTTGAAGCGCTGCCTCACTCTCCACTCTACATCTTGGTCGATTCCGATTCACCATCGTACCCCGCCGACACCATGGACATCCATCCGTCCCTTTTAGCGTGCTCCGACGATGTCCTGGCCGACTTTGACTACGACGCCTTTTGGTCGACCGGAAACGAGCATCTAGCTGTGCCCCAGAGCCAGCTGCTCCTGGAGCCAATACCCGCCCCCGCTCCTCAGCAGCCGCTGTCGTCATCGACCACGACAAGCCGCACCGCGTCCTCAACCCCAGAGAACCAAGCCCGCGCCGCCGCCACGGCAGCGCAACTTCAGAAACAGAGGCTCGAGAGGAAGGGACATACCAAGAGCCGTAGAGGCTGTTACAACTGCAAGCGAAGGCGGATCAAGGTTCGATCCCGGACCTCATGATGTTTGATTCCATCGCCAGTCTGGACGTACTGACAAGCGCTGCAGTGCCAGGAAACGCACCCCGGCTGCGGGAATTGCTCCAAGGGGGGGCTCAAGTGTGAATACCCGGTCGCGCCGCAGATAATGCACCAGGTACGCAGACACCCATATTCCTCCTTTCCGACGATATCGTCAAGCTCGTGGATGCTAAGTGTGGCGCAGCCTCATAACCAGATACCCCTCTTCAGCCTCCAGGACATGCGCTTCTTCCAGCATTTCCTGATGCACTGCTACCCGCACCACCCCCTCAAGCAGGAGCATGTCTGGACTCACGAGATTCCCTGTCTGGCTCACAACGTACGTCTTGTGATGTAACGCCCGGCTTCCCCTCTGCTCTGCGAGATGAGCACGCGTGACACGTTGCTAATACACGCCCCCTTCTGACAGCACGACTACTTGATGCATGCCATCCTAGGCCTCGCGGCGTCAGAGCTCATCGAGACAGACGAGAGCGTAGTCTCGGCAGCGATGGAGCACCGCTCCAAGGCCGTCCGTGCCATCAAGAAGCGTCTCGCACAGCCGTCGGTACCGATGACCACCAAAGTCGGTACCAGTGGAGACTCGGCGGCAGTAGTAGCAGCGCGCGACGAGTGCAATGCTATCCTTTCCACCTGTTTCGCCCTCACTTTCCAGTCCGTCTGCCTCGAGGACGGCTTGGCCGAGTACATGACCTTTATCCGGGGCATCGCCATCGTGGCCATGCAGATGAGCTTCCGGGGCGTTAAGCCCGTCTTCTCCACGCTGCTCGAGGATAAGCAGGACGAGGTGCTCGAGCCGCTGATGCGCGACCTGCCCCTCATTGAGCGCGGATGGATTGACGGTGCAAACAACGCCATGCTCAATCTGCGGCCGCTATGCGTCGAACCCGTCGAGATCGAGTACTACGACAAGCTGTCTGACATTGTCAATACGCTGTACTTTAACTCATGGGACGGTATGTATATTCTATCTCTATCTGTCTCTTTACCCCCTCCCCCCCCTTCCCAGTGTGTGTGTGTGTGTGTTTCTGTGCTTGCCCATCTCATGAAACCATGGCCAACATCAATCTGACACCGACTGCAGCATACAAAGCCATGACGCGCGTGTACGGCTGGTGGATGATGCTTCCTCACCACGCCTTCCAGGAGCTCATCAGCCCAAACAACCAGGTCATTCTACTTCTACACTCCCATTCCATTGCCATCATCCGCATCATGGCCTTCATTACCTCGCAGGAACAACAGGCACGCGTCAAGTCACCTCCCAAGGAGGCTGCCAGCGGGCCCGCGGACCCCGGCTTCTATCGCTGGCTCAAGTACCTTAACGCTCGCGTAGACGTTGAGCATCAGCCATACAACCAATGGCCCGAGTGGGTAGCTGCCCAGCTTGAGAGAGACTGGTCGTTTTTCGGTACTACTGGGTGATTGATTCCAGGCAGTATTACTACTAGTACCTGTGCGGAGTAAATACTCTTGTATATACCAGGCAGTCGTGCAGAGATAACGGGGCCCTTGTCACGGGGCATTTGAGATTGATTTTTTGTCATGCAATTGAATGTTAGATACCACTCAAGTTTACGTTATTTACAAGTATTCCCAGAATATACAGAGTATACTAGTAGCGCTTGTCTATACTGCGATTTGGTCTCAAACATCTGCCTGCCTGTCCAAGCTTACACGAAGCCAAGGCCCAAGTCTGAAAAGTGGCGCCTTAAGATGCCCCACGCTTCGGTTTGCATTCCTCGTATTCATCGGTTTCCCTACGCCCGCCAGTAGCCACTCGTGTGACTCTCTCCACATGTCATAATTGTGGGGCTGGTGATCGGAGCGACGCCTGGTTTCTGTGCGTACTAAGTGCAGATCATCCATGATGACGGTCTTGGACTTGGGATGGTAACTCTCTATACGCTCTCTATACGGAGTAAGAGTAAGCGCTATGGTATATATATAGCGAGTCGTTCCTCGTAAAAATCGTGAGAACAGTAGGCAGAAAATCACATTACTTCCCACGGGAGCTGGCAATATCCTCTGCGCGACAATCATTTCTGTCTAAAGACCCGTACCGCATACGAGTACCGTATCACACACCATGTTACTTGGCACAAAGATGGCAGCCGTTGAGGCACCCTCACCTGCGCTGCCTCCGCCTCCCAACTACGAATACGACTCGGGCGACGAGCTCGCCAGCTTGTCATCCACATCTTCGCTACCGCAGTACGAGGCGGCCGTCGCCGGCAGCTCATCCGCCTTCTACGCGACACACAACTACCAGGTCGAGACGACGGGTCACTCATGGCGCCGACTGCCATTCCTCAGCTCGCCAGCGGACCGCATATCCATCTACAGCGTGGATGCCGATGCCACACCACCAGAATCATCACCCTCTTCCTCTTCCTCAACAAGCCCACGGGAGGGGGCCCTCTACGAGTCTGTCAAGCCACAGCGCCGCTCGGGCAACAGCCTCCTGTACCACGTCCCCACATCCAGCTCGCAAGCCGTGTGCGAGACGACATACCGATTCGGACCGGGCAGGCCGCCACACATCAATCTTCTTGGGTTTACAGAGGGCGGCGGGGGCGAGGATATCGAAGTCTCCCGCCAGGGCCGCACCACCCGCGCCGTCATGATGCGCACCGCCCTGGGGACGTATCGATGGCGGTATGCCAAACGGGCAGAGCGCCGAGCCGTTACCGGCGGTGCAGACAGTCTGCTCGTCATGGAGCTTGTCACGACGGTGGCCCTCCCGGGCGGCGGGTCGGAGCTGCACGCGCGACGCGTGGGGCAACTCGTCCGCAACGATGAGTACCGCACTCAGGGGACACGCAAGACCACAGCTGGAAATGGCGGACGGCTCATGATGGACATGCGAGACTGGTCCGATGAAAAGGGCCTCGAGATGCGCCAGATGGAGACGCTTGCCGTCGCAAGCTGCCTCGTCATGCTCAAGAAGGAGATTGACCGGAGGAAGATGCACCAGGTGGCTGCCATGTCGGGGGGTGGTGGTGGGGGCTGAACGGGTCGGTCAAGGCCTCATGCTGACGATCGTACTAATGCACGACTTTCTTCCTTTAAAAAATGAAACCGATTATACAAGCATAGTAAACATTCATGAATTGATAAATTAAAATGTTGTGACAAGAATGAATGGTTGTGAGTCTGAATATGTTCGGCGTCCCGGAACAAAATCGTACACGTGACCTCGGCAATGTCTGGCGTTGTTTGGCCTCAGGCCGCCAGAGTTGCTTCGCAAATAATCAATTGGAGCTTGCCGACCGACAACCACCCCCCTTCTCCCATCAACCTACCCCAAGGAAATCAACAAATCAACCGTCAACATGTCTGCCTGGAAAACTGCCGGTCTCTCGTACGTCAATCACCCTGGAATTGGCTGCCCCTGGTTGCATCCTGGCGTTTCCAACCCGCGCGGAAACAATCACAGCTGACGCTTTTTCTCTCAGGTACAACCGCTACCTGGCCATCGCGGCCCGCACCGTTCGCCAGAGCCTCAAGGAGGATAAGCGCCTCCTTGCTGAGCGCCGTGGCGAGACTGAGCTCCGCTTCGCCAAGTGGGAGGTAAGAATAAGGACGCGAGGGACACAATTGCCCCGGGCGAGCGAGCATCAGAGAGCTAACGCGGTTAATTACCTCAACAGAACGGCAAGGCCGGTGAGGCCAAGGAGGTCACTCCCCCTAGCCAGTCCTCCTCCAACTAAGATGTCGACTCGAGAAATTCCGACCGAGGAGGGTGTTCAGAGATGAGAGTGTGATCCAAAGGGGGGACGAACGTCTTTGTGGTGGAATGGACGGCGACGAACCGAAGGTCGAATCAACTATGCGCGCGCGCGCTCAGCATACACACCCACACACAGCGCTCTTGTACCATAGAACGGTTTCCCAGAGATTATTGATACGACAAGGAAGAACCATCTCAGATACCGTGTAAACATGGAGACTTGATGGCTTTTCTGTTTCGTTTGTTGCAACCTGCTTGTCTCGTGCGCCCAGGCTTGGCGCGGGCGGCCTGTGACGTGTATGCATGCCACCCGTGTGACTGACACTGGATAACACTCAGTCTCTTTGACGCCGGGTGATGCAACCGGTTTTCTGAATAACATCCAGGCCTATGAACTAATCGGCAATTAGATGCCTACCTACCTTGGAGACACGACGCATCCAACCAAGGGCTCAGACGGTATACGACGTCACCTCAGTTCCCGACCCCTCCATCCTCCGATCACCATAGCTGAGCGCCCAGGCCTTGAACTCATCGATATCGAACTCTGGGACCCATCCTTTCCTCTGGAGGACGCGAATCGCGTCCAGCGTCCACGACACACAGTTCTGCTGCGGATCCGTATTCTTGACCGGCAGAGGCACACCCCTGAATATTTCCTCCAGCTTGTCGTCGCCATCGTCGAATATGCTTTCTGGCACCCGTCCTATGACGACGCGCCCGATGAGTTTGGCGCCGCTCTCGGAGCCGATGCTCTTTTTGGGCCGGAACCACCAGTCCATGGTGGGATTGTTCATGCGGAACGTGACGGGGTTGATCTCGGACACGTCAGTGGCCTCAAACGCCCGGCAGTCCCTTCCTGATGTTTTCTCGTCGGGCATGATGACGATGCCCCAGTGGTAGGCTGCTAAGCCAAAGATATGGCGCGAGTTCCCGCGGGAGAAGTAGCCTCGGTCGAATAGGCCTACGGAAATGAGCTGCGACATGATGGTTCCCAGCTGGCGGCAAGTGTCTTTGTCCGACGGACTGTTGTTGTCTAGTAGTGTGTGTGTCTGACAATGCCCGCCCATCGAAGCCCGTATGTATCGGTACTGTAGACGAGCATGTACTTTACAGAGTCGTCGTCCGTCTAGTGTCTCGGAGATCTTTATAAGCAGTATGTATGCAAGCTATGCCAATACTGGAGTGCGCTCCGAATTAAATCCGTGAACCAGCAACACATTGCTCAGAAATTCCTCCCGAGGGCTACGGCTAATGTGTCATCGTGCATTTGTGTTTTAACCGCTGGGTCGAGGCTCCAACGACGACGATTGGGCTCTCCTACCAATACCTACGTAGCCATGCGATCTGCAGTAGCTAGCCTACAGGTGTCATGCCCAATCAAGGGGTAACACGTGGGGGGCACACAATATACGTCGTGGAAGACCAACATACAAGGTAACATCCAGTACATCTAGGGAGCACGTTAATCGCGAATGATGCTCGAGCCTCGAAGGGGATATTTGCCTTGTTCGCGAGGCTGGTGTTGTAGAGTCTGCCCCGTCTATATCGTAAGGATGACAGTAGTAGTAGCCAGCATTTCCTTCTAATGGGCGAGCATCTTGGGTACTTGAGCCCTGGAAAATCTAGAATGTGACCCTGGAGTGAGAGCCACAGTCCGCAAGTTTTCCCCCCTCGCCCCTCGGGTCCAAGGCGGCGTGTGTGGGTTTAATAGGGCAACGGCTCGTGTGCACCGTGACTTCCTCACCCAGGAACGGCGCGACGTCCTCCATAATCAGGCGACCTTGCGTCAACGGTTGCAACTCGTCCTGGTTCATGGGGCCAAAGAACCGAGATCCAATTCGGAAGTGGTGGGGGCGGGGGGAGGGGGGTCCTGGAGAGCCGACGATATCACATTCTCTGTCGTTGGCTGATGCTCACGAAGACGGGATAGGTGCCTTTGATGTCGGCAAAGACACGGTTCTTTTGGCCTGATGACATATAATCTCAGACCTTTTCAGAGTGGTAGCCATTATATGCATCATTTCAATGTAGATAGAGTCATCTCCTTGTGGGTTTGAGTGGCGCACTGGAATATCAGGGTGCGAGGCAACTTACCCCACGCCCACGGCCTCGGCCTCGGACAGGTCGCATGGCCTCTTGAAGATGCGGTGGCGGCTTCACTCTATATGCCAAGGGGTTAAGAGGCTGAGGATAATTTCACCAAGCCAGACATGCAGCTGCAGCGCGAATAGAGCGACGATTGATAGACCTATGCTGCGGCACCTCCGGGTCTGTGTGGGGGGAGCCTAGGAGCATGACATGAAGGAGTGATGACAATAATGGTGGGTTTTTTTTATTGTCTGTGGTTTTCATTCTTGTGGTTGGGTAGTGCTCCCTCTCTGTGTTGCCTTACGTCACACGGAAAGAACAGACTCTTTCAGATTTGGGTCCTCCAGGGGTGGAATCATGAAATGATAGCAATGCTTGAAGTTTCAATTGTACAGATTAAGTTGATACCATGCCCTCCCTGACGTTGTTTGTAGGCCGCTCCTTTCCCTTCGCACCGCTGACTAAGGATATAATCCGAAGGCTGACGTACCTGGTACTCCAAATTTTCGTTAATGTGAGTATCTTCTGCCAGCAAAATAGCCTGTCTGCTACCCCGAGCCTCCCGAGATACATGTACATGTACTGTGGTTGTCGTACAGAGTGCGGCATGTACGTGAGCGCCTGCTATTACTGGTAGTGGAAATCGGGCAGTCAGGAAGCGCCATACCCCGACACACGCGAATATCACCACCTCCTCACGTCCAGGCCCAGGCGAAGGTGAACCCATGCCGTCATAATGGCCTTCGACTATGGAGTTGGTGCTTCAGACGGTAAGTCGTTTTCTCTCTTGCTGCCTTTTCGTAAACTCTTATTCTCTTCATATTGGTGTGCGTCTGGTCTACGGCGCACAAACATTCGCTGACTCAAATCACTTGGGCCGCCAACAGAGATCGCGAGGCTGTCCTTGGGCAACGAAACCGAGGCACAAGGCACCCAAGCCCCGAGACTGGATATGCCGGGAATAATACCGGTCGACGTGACCGACAAATTCTTCAAGGCTTCCAAGCGTGAGTGTCACAAGAGACCGTCCACATCATTTAGCTCTCAACGGAATTGGCACTGACGTCGACGTGTGTGGGGACAACAGTATTAGAGCCCGGTGAAGTTGTCAAGGATGGTTTCTTTACTCTATTTGAATCAGTCGGGGCCCTAGAGGTATGCGTTTTGCCCCTGAGTGTTCTCTTTCGTGCTTGCCTTTATCGCCACATCAGCTGACATACCTCCTAGGTCATGGATCCTAAGATGGACAGCGGATGCGTCGCTGCAGGAGAAGAGTTTGAAGAGACGTATGATGTTTCAAGGCCGTTGCTACCCCAAGAAGTTCTCGGCATCATCGATCAGCTCCTCTGCCATGAGGTATGACAGACTGCCATTTGTATTCCCATGTTATTCCCCAAGCTCACCCCCTTCAGATGTCATGGCACCTTGGGTATCCCCTGTCGCAGACCGTCTTCACCAGCGTCTACGTTGAAGCGCTGATGAAGCCCGACCCGCGTGGCATCGACGAGGCAAAGTTTGTGAGGCGCCAGGCTGATGCTGCCGCAAACGACGAGCCCATGCTCCAGGTCCTCCGGGCCTACTGCTTAGGCATGCTCAAAGCCTGTGGCTACGTGAACGAACGCGTCAGGAGCGAACACTCGTACGAGGTAAATCCATTCACGCCTTGTGTAGCTTCACTTTCCCAAATATGGAGCGGTATGCTGAATTTGCTCAACATAGGAGGAGGACTTCGTGACAAACACCTACAACCGTTCGTTACTCAGCAGTGTGTCCACGGTCAGCATACGCCACGCTATTACCGATGCCGTGGATCTCTTGCAGAGCAAGCGCGGATCGATCGGCGACGATGTCATTGAGGCCCTTACCAATCGTCTGCTCTTCAGAGACATATTTCTATCAGCCGCCGAGTGCCCCCAGTACACCGATGACCCAGACATGGCTCGGAGGCCGTGGACGGCGGGCATAGCCCTTCTCCCTGCCATTAGCAAGACGCATGCGCTCGCTAAGTCCGTCGACGAATCCTTCAGTGTCAAGCTCCAGAGAAAGCTGGCCAGCACTGTACCTCCCCGGCCGATTGTCCAGTTGAGCTTTGATGATGCCTTCGGTCATCTGTCGCGGCTGTTTCAAGACGCCCAGGATGTCATCACCGTTCTCGATTACACCAACTCTCAGTGCCTCTTGGTAAGCACCAGTACCAACTCATACAGTATGACATGTCACTAACATGGAGCGTTTCAAAAGACATTCGTATCCCTTTTTCAGGCCAAGAAACCCCAGCCGCTCGTCTACGTGCGTAGCCTCCTGCAGACGTTCCTATTCAATGCCATGGAAATGCTCGGCAGCATGAGCATCCGGCAGATTCTTGACGACGACTTATCTACGATTGCGCTCCCGGCCAGCCCCCTCCTCGACCGCCTATTTGATGAGGTTGAGGCCGTTCACGACCCTCGCTTCGTCATCGCTCAAAAGATGGAGCTGTTCCGCCAGCGGGCGGCGCAGCCGTACCTCGACATCCTGCGGACCTTTTGCCAGAACCGATGCCGCGTACGCCGGACACTGTGCCACACGATCCGCTCGTGGGATAGCCTCCAGGCTGATGCCGAAGAGATTGACCAGCTCCTGCGGGTCAAGACGCAGGAGCTCGTAGCCATGGAGGCGGCGCAGGCGGCAGCATCCGGGGTTGCCCCGGGATTAGGAAGCGCGGCCACCACGGCGTCCTCGGTAGACCCCAACGCTTGGCCACTGTCAGCCTGGACGTATCTATACAAGCTGCGCCAGATGGAGTGGGTCGTGCAGCTGGGCTTCGAACTCGAGGTATACCAGCCGGATGAGTACGCCGGCATGTACTGGTACCTCAACCTGCTGTCCAAGCAGAGGCTCGAGTACTCGCCCCGCATTAAGTCGCACATTGTGCGGCGCACCGAGGCTCTGCGGGCGGGCTACCGGAGTGGTGATCCTGCCGCAGACAAGCAGCTTCAACGCGCCCTTGCCTTCATCCGCCTATCCATGCTCGACGCCGCCGTGACGTGGGAGCTGTCCGATGCCATGTCGTGCTTGTATGCTGTGCTTGGTCGTTTGGACCTCGTGCGGGCGCCGCCCCGACCCTACAGCAACGACGAGCTGCGCCATGAGCTGCGCATGAAGCCCTTTTCAGCCATTGGTGTGCCAGAGATGCCCTCGTTCGCCGACTTTGAGCGCAACACACGCCAGCCCGACACTGACACCGCCTCCATGCTTGAGGATGCAGCCAGAGCACTTGCCAGCTCCAAGAAGGGGTTCGAGACCCTCAGCAGGCTGTCTTCAGACGAGTCCTTCTCCGTGGGATCGCACGACAGATGGCTCGCCACCGTCAAGAACGGACTCAAATCATGCATTGCTGCCACCTTGGCCGTATCTACGTTGCAAAAGGCCCTAGGCAACCAGGACCAGGCACCAGAGGGCGTTGACATCAAGCTAAAGCTGAAGGCTGAGGTTCCTACCCCCGACAAAGCCTATCATGAGTGGTGGATTGTCCCCAAAATAGTACCAATTTCATAGATAATCTTCTTCAAGGAAAAAAAAAAGATTAAGACTCATACCACCTGGCCACTCTGACGCTCCGTGCCCCTACCCCGTCATCCATACGCCGCAGCAAGCAACCGCTATACCAGTATCTCTATATAGAGAAAAACAAATAGTAATATACAAGAACACGGAGACTCTAGACTCTATTCGGGCCCGTTGTAAAACATTCGAGGACAGTTCATGACAGGTCGGACATGACGACATGTCCCGGCCACGTCGCCTTTAGGGTATGCCAATGCAACACTCCTTTTCCTTTCGACATATTATCACCATGATTTAGTACATGAGCCCGCCATGTCTCGGCATGTGTGAGGCACTGCGAGGACTAAGAGATCCGACCCGCACAGACCGGCGGCCGCTTATGCGATGGCCTTGCGGGAGGAGCGAAGCTTGACCGTCTGAGCGTAGAGCACATCCTTGAAGCCAAAGAGGAAGGCGGCCGTCAGGACGCTCTGGGTGACCTTGGGACCGATGCCTAACAATGGTGCGTAAGTATGTTATGGGAAGTCAAACATGCATGTGCTAGAACAGGGAAGGCAGGCTTACCCTTGTAGAGACCGGCGTAGCCCTCCTGGTTGACGACGCGACGCAGGGCCTCGGTCATACCCTCCTTCTTCTGGGTGGCGACGTGCATCTGGCTCTTGACGGTAATGTAGGGGTAGGTGACGGAGGTAGCAAAGAGCTTGCCGAGGGCGCCGAGGAAGAAGGCGATGGTGGGAGTGACGGGGCGCTTCTTCTCGACGGCATTCTTCATCTGCTCAAACAGGGTGTACTGGAGGATGGGATTGATGACGAGGACGAGGGCGGGCAGGACCCCAGAGAAGAGGGCCTGCGGTCCCTCATTCTTGAGGAGGGCCAGGAGGGTGGCGATGGTGCTTGGAGGGCCGGAGGCGCGCTTAGCACCACCGTTGCCAGACTCGACGTCATCGCCCTCATGCTGGCGGTGCGTCGTGACGCGCGTGTTGACGACCCAGATGGGATTCGTCAAGATAACGGTCGCGGAGCCCGCAATGGCGCCCGCAATCATGGACTCGACCGTCGTAAGCTTCTTGCCGGCACGCCCCGACTTGACGGCCGCCTTCTCGAAGAAGGCGCGCGTCCACTCATACCAGTAGTAGTAAACAAAGTTGGTGACGCTGATGCCGAAGAGAGCCGAGTTGATGCCCGAGTACAGGCCAGAGACACCCTCGCGCGCGACAATCTTTTGCACCGCGTCGGCAAACTTGCTCTCGGCCTTTTTGGACTCTACCTGGGCGCGCGTCGATAGTGTGATGAGCGGGTACCTGGAAGAGCATTGTTCTATAAGTAGCCGCTTCATCTACACCCGCGCACTTCCGCGTATACTTACGTCAACACCATGGACAATAGACCACCACCGGCGCCGGCCAGGGCGTGGGCGACATTGTCATTCTGCGGAAGGGGGGGAGCCTTGTTGGGTGAGGACATGCTGGCGGCGACGATGCGAGGGAGGGGTTTCGAAATGTCGGTTAGTTTCCGAGGGACATGGAGGAAAAATCAAGAGATTGATGATAGGAGAGAATATTACGGAAGAGACAAAAATGAAAGGAATCCCGAGATGAAATCTGAATAGCGATCCCTTATTTAGGGAGGATTGCGATTGTTCAATGCTAAGGGGGGGCACGGGAATCCAGCCGAGGTCGCGAGGGTTGATACCGACGGATAACTGCATGACCCGAGAGACGTCACGGCTGATTTCCCTGAGCTTGTGCGCCTGGCTAGCACTTGGCTGCATGTGATGTGACGTTTGGCCGGCAAGCGGGGCGGAAGGAGCACGCGGGGAAGACTTACTCCGTACTGGGTTAACTTACTTAGTCAGAATTTTGTGTTATCCATTGCCGATATTTACCCGCTGGTGCATCTCGTCGGTGGCCCGGCGGATCATTTCGCCGGGAAGGGTCTTGCTTGCACTAGTCCGAGATGGGTATTGGGTAAACAAAAGCCGATGTGGGTCCAACATGCGGTAGCAAAGCACAAAGGCGTGAGGCGCGCATCATCGCGGTTCCACTGTGAGTCGGGACGAGCCACCAAGTGGTAATGATCGTTGAACAAAAAAAACGTTTGCACCTTTTCTTTTACAAGGTGTTTGCCTTCTCTATCCTTCCATTCCCGATTCTCCTGAGTGATCCCCCTATTTACCATGTATTGCTCCTGCCGCGGTGCATTCCACGCCGTCCATGTCTAGAAACACCATCCGGCCGCCCCGCCGTCAATGTTAAGAAGTCGTCGACGCCGACACGCCGCGTCTGCGACAACCGCCACCACCAAAGGTACTACTCGTACTCGCAGCCGCACCACGAGCAGCGACGCCCACACTCAAGCTTTTAACCTGCGCTGGCACGCCATTGCCAACCAGGCCACGCCCAGCGCAGACATAATGTCCTCCCCAGACCCTCTCAACGACGAGACTGTTGCGCCGGCGCCTTCATCCCAGCGCGTCACCCGCAGTCGCAGCCGCAGTCACCGCTCTTCCCGCTCCGTCTCCCTCGGCCCCGGCCCCGGCGGTGGCTCCCCTCGCAAGCAGAGATTCGAACTTGAGGTTGGCGGCCAGACCTCACCACAGAGGCTTCTCGTCACGGTTGAGACCGAGAACGACGGCGACGACGCGCACGACAGCCCACCGACCATGACGACGCGCAGGATATTCCCTTCTCCCAGCCCGTACGCGAGCCGATCCCCCGGTCCTCGAGCCGGCGCCATCACCACCACCGTCCCGCTTAAGGACTCTATCGAGGAGGAAGACATGTTTGGGGACAACAGCCTGACCACGCCCAGCAGGCGGAGGATCAGGCAGAGGAGATCAAATGGGACTCCCATCCCCAGCAAGAGGAGGGCCGGAACACCTATTCGCCGGACTCCCAGACGGAAGAACGCGTCGCAGGATCCTCCCGGCAACGACGATGAGGACAACGAGCTGCTGCAATTGACACCAACGCCAAAGAGGAGAAAAGGTCGCCCTCCCACCCCCATGGCACCCCCGGTAGACCCCGGTGACGAGATGGGCAGTGACACGAGCATCAACCTCGACCGCATATCACGCGGCTCGCGTACGCCGACGCCGACGCCTAAACGAAAAGGCAAGAAACCCTCGAAGAGCGTTTCGATCGAACCACCAAGCCGCAGGGAGACGTCAGGCAGTCCTCCCCGCAGTCAGACAATACAGTCCGAGCCCGAACCGCACCAGAGCCACGCAACCCCAGTACCGAGAAGGAATATCCGGCCCAGTGGTAACGCATCTGCAGAACCCTCTAGCAATCTACGGATGGGCTCAGCCGCCAGGAACACAGAGTTGCTGCGGACGGCTCGTAGGCGTCGCCAGGCGTTAGCCCCCGAAGATTTGGCGGAGATGCAACAGTTCGAACAGCCCGCTCCCCAGCCAACTCCTTCGGCAAGCGACAATGAGATGGATCTCATCGAGACCGTGGAGCAACCCCCGGTCGAGGAACAACAACAACAATATGAAGACGAAGGTGCATACATGCTTCCGGAGGAAGACAAGGCATTGGCACCAGCACCAGCAGCCACAGCCGCAACTAATGAACTGTCTCCGCCCCCGGAGGTTGAGGCTGGAGAGCCGCAATCAGACATTTGGATGGCTACTATGTCTGATGAGGCGACGCCTCGCCCAGCACGTTCCTCGGGACCAGGGCACACTCCTGGTCCAAACACCACAGTAGTGTCTGATGGGACCGGGGCTGAGGTCGAAGGCTTGCCGTTTGAAGCTGAAGGATACGGAGACGGTCTCCCGTCATCCAGCAATGCGTCATCTGCGGCCGATGACGAGCCCCAGCAGGACACTACGCAGAGGAACGATACCTTTGCGCAGGAAGATTTCAGCATGATCTTTATGGACTCGATACCCTCTTTTCAGGACTTCCGAAGCTCGTTCAAAAGCTCATTCCATAGATCTATCCCTCCCAGAATTCGGCAACCCGCCGCGGTCAGCAGCGAACTAGGCGATGAGACGAACCAAATTATCAATGACACTCTTGAGTCTCTGCGCCAGAGTGTCGGTGGCGCCAACCAGGAGAGCCGCCAAAGTGAGAACCCAGAGCGGGACCAGGTGGATGTTCCTGTGGAGGGCGAGGTTCCGCACGACGATTGGTTCGCAGAACCGGATGCCGCTCAAGAAGAGATCGACCTTTTGCTGTCACAGCAGCCAGAGATGGAGGAGGTGGGGGGTGGGCTCTTCGCAGCGCAGATCAACGAGGCAGCCGGAGAGGAGCTAGAAGCTGAGCAGGAGGTACGAAAGCCACTGTTTGTGCAACAATCTCCCCGGGAGGGAGCGCAAGAACAAGGACCGGCACCAGAGCCTCTCGCAGAGCCGTCGTCCGAAGCCGAACAGCCTCATACAGCAACATCCGTCGCATCCACGCCCGCTGTTTCTAACCCAGCTTGGTCGGCGCGCACCCACCGCGCCTTCTCCCCAAGTTTAGCACGGTCGCCATTCAAGGCCAACATCTCGCCGCTCAGACGCAGGGTGCTCGATTCCACTGTGAGGTATCCCGATCTTACACCGAGGGTCAAGGCGATGCAGTCGGCATCTTTACAATCTTCTCCAACTCCAGACGCTCTTCCGCATTCTGCTACCCCTACTGGTATGCTGTCTCAGCCCCCCCGCAGACCTCCCTATGAAGACGACTCGAATGCCTACGACGACTCCTTCTCTGAGATTCCCCAGGAGGTCTTGGATGCTGCTACTCCCCGGAAATCCGCTACTGAGATCATGCCCATAGACGAACATGATGCCGAAGAAGAGGCTGTAGACATGCAGTATGAGGAAGAAGCTCAATATGAGGATGGTGGTCCAACATTGGCGGAGTCGCAGCCCGCATATGAGAGCGAGTTGGATGAGGAACAAGATATTGAAGGAAAAGAAGAAGAAGAAGAAGAAGGAGAGGGAGAGGGAGGAGAGGAGGAGGAGGAGGAGGAGGAGGTTGAAGAAGTGGGACATGAAGAAGACGAAGAAATTGAGCAAGGAATGGAGGAGGTTGAGGAAGACAATGCCGATTTTGGGACGCAACTACCAGCTCAGCCTGCTCGCCTGCCAACGCCGGATGATACGCCACCCAACATAGAGGTTGACGTGGATGACAATGGGGACCGCGACAAATCAGCTGAGCCGTCTCTGCCATCATCGCCAGACGAGCCTCATATTCAACTTACTAGCGAGCACATTGCTGCACCGTCGCCTCAAGCGCCGCAGATGCTCGACCCCTCTTCTTATCGATACAGGTTCTCGGTTGAGCGAGGCTCCTCTGCCTTGGAGTCCACGCCCGTGCGGCAAATGTCATCACCAGCCCAGGAACCTTTCTCCGCGGGTGCCGAGTCTTCGACCGACAAGGCCCCCCGCCCAGCACTGTCCGCCATCGTCCGAGCCGGGAGGGAGCTTCAAAATGTCACGTCGGATCCCCCGTCCCCCGAAGGCCGCGACAAGCAGCTCGGGAGTCCCTTCCGGAGTTCTGCTAGCAAAGAGTCGTGGTCTGGGTCGCGTGAGCCGCGGAGCTCCCGGGAGCCGCGTGGGTCTCGCGAGCCGCGCGAGGCGCAAAGCAGGCACCAGTCCATCCTCCAGAGTCCTAGCCGACGCGCGCCGAGCCAGCAGCGACAGTCGGCCTCTATGGAGCGCATCACGAGTGACCCGTTTGCTCCAGGCCCTGCTACGAGGAACACGGGACAGCATAGCTTTATGGAAGCTCTTGGGCAGAGCACTGCCTCCAGACCCTTGTCGCGTGGCAGCCTCCACCGAGAGAGACCTCGGGCTTCATCGGTTGCTAGCTCCATGCGCATCAGCCCGCCCAACGAAGCTATGAGCTGGGTAGCGAATGAGGGGCCTATCAGTCCCAGGCTCAGGGGAGACGTCTCTCTAAGAGAAGCGACAGGTGCCGCTCCTATTCCTACCCGAGATCAAAGTCAGAGCTACTCAGGGCTGGCAGAACCAGCGAATCAGCCCGCACACCAGCCCGCGCCTCAACCCGAACCTCGACCTGAAACACAGCAAGAGGATGATGAGGACGATGATGAGACTGACATCTGGGAGCTTGAGGCTGAGCGAGAAGAGGTCCACTCGCCCACCCACCAGCTCCCATTTGCCCATAAAGACCCCGACACCTCTTCCGCTCCCTTCCGCCGCGCTCCTTTGCCAAACACGTGGATGCGCAGGTCCGCCAATAGCTCGTTCAACACCTCTTTTGGCACGGGGAACAACACGTCGGTCACTGCTGCCGCTGGCGGCGCGGATGAATCAGAGGAATACTCATTGCTTGCTCAGCGACAGCAGGCCGAGGCGGACGAGAAGCTGGCAGCGGCAGCAGCGGCTGAGTCGGTTGCCAAGGCTGGTCGCCTTGACCTCTCATCATTCTTCTCGTCCCCGGCTGCCATCCCCGGCAAACTGGCAGAGAAATTATTTCCGTCACGGAACGCGACACCAAGGGCATCCGGGCACCAGCAGCAGCAGCCACCTCCTCCAGCTGTGCCAACCAGCACCATGTTCCCCGCGACGCAGCCGCATCAGCCTCTCAGCCGGCCCGATGTTCAAGTGGTAGTGACATCACCGCCTCGGGAGGCGATCCAGGAGGACCGTGCCGATCATGGCTCGGCATCCCCGGACACACCCGAACGTTTGGGGGTGCCTTTGTCAGCACAGAAGAAGCAGTTTGCTCCCCGTCCAAGACATACGAATCAGGGCCCGAACCCGAACCCATCCTTCTTCCAGTCGTCCTCTCCGGCAGCGGTGTCAGCAGCTCCCACGCCGCCACAGACGCAGCTCTCGCGCGAGGACATCCAGCGATGGCAGCAGCAGACATCAGAGGAGGCCAGTAGTGAGCCTGAGCATCAGCGTCCACCTCCTCGTCCGCGTCCACGATCGTCATCATCACCGCCTAGGCCCTTCCTCCGCCCTTTGCCTCCTCGCAATGCCTCCCCCACAAAGTCCAGCCTACGATCACCTCTCAAGCCGCATACACCGGGGCGCGTCGTCGAATTCACCAGCAGCGTCCTCTCACCTGTCGAGCAGGCAAGACAGCGTCAGCAGAGCCAGCAGCAAGTCCATAATCTCGCATACGTCGAGACGACAGAGTACCAGGACGACCAGGAGGAGAGTCAAGTCGAGGGGGGAGAAGAAGACGAAGATGTATCCATGCAAGACGCACCCCCTCCTCTGCTTCCTCCTGCCCTCTCCCAGACGACGTGGACCCGTCAGCACTGGCTCCTAATGGAGAAGCTCATCGAGCACCGCCGTACTACATCCTTCACCAACCCCAACGCTCACTTATCCCCCTCCTCCCGTCTACTCGGCAAAACGGTCCGCTCCCACGGGCAATCTCTCGTCCTCGAGCAGTGGCACCTGGATTGCGTCGATGCCTTTAACTCCATTGTAGGCGGCTGGGACGCAGGTGTGCTTGCAAAGAGGCTGTTCGCCCTGTTGCTAGGGCAGGAGAGGCGACGCAGTAGGGCTTCCGTCCCCACAGCTGCTTCCACCGGCCACCGTCATCAGCCGCCGACCCGGGGAATGTCTGCGCAGACTGCCATGTTCCATTGAGCAAACTTTCTTGTATATATGTATACCCCCTGTTTACCCGTTTTTGTCTCTTCTTCGTTCTGGTTTAGCATTTACGACATGATGGCGCATGATTGGACATTGGCTGCGTTTAAAAAGGGCGTTCAGTGTAACCCGCATATTTTGGTTGAGAGCAGTTGCAGAGGCGAAATGATACCATCGTCATTTTCAGTACCGCCAGTAGCCCTGGTTTCTTTGGACGTACTGATGTGCCTTGTTGAACTAGTACTTGTGATGATTCGGGTGGAATCAGTATGTTTTGTATTCATTTGCTTCTTGTTCCTCCAGTGAGCCCTCGCCGCCACCACAAAACGCCTTCCGTTCTACTGGTGACATGCCTAGATACATTACAAGTAAAACACGCGCTCTTGTGTGCTTCACTGTCTACCCCGTTACCATCCACGCTTCTCATATCTGTCTACTCCAGCTGTGATGCCTGGTTTATGTATAGGGCGTCGACAACGCTGCTCAGCTTCTCGATGGTGCCGAGAGCGGCATCGTACGACTCATCGCGTTGAGTCTCGTCATATATGATAAGACAGCCGGCACCCTGGTCAAGGACACCGATAATGACCTTGTCCAGAATCATCTGAGAGAGCTTGCGCTCGACCTGCTGGTTATCGAGGCCAACCATCTTGGCAATGTGGTCGATCTCAACACGGGAGAAGGGCTCGATGACCTTGATAAGGTTCTGCTCGAGCATGGCGTCGTAGAGGCGGCGGAGGTGGTTGCGGATGAAGGCGTCGCTACCCAGCTCGTATCGGTAGGCGGCGAGAGCGCTCTCGTACTCCTCAAGCGATCGGTTCGAGTGGGCGCGGGCAATTGCCTTCATAGCCTCGAGGTTCTTCCCGGCGTACTTGAGGGCTTGCTTAGATGTCATGAGCTGGTTGACGTCGTCGGCGAGGTTGAGCATGATCTTGCTGAGCAGCATGTACTGCAGGGCAGCCTGGGCCTTGTTGCTCTCGTCAAGGCTGTGGTAACCGTCGAGGGCCTCGATAAAGTACGAGAATGCCGTGTTAAAGTCCTTGTCCTCAGCATGGAGCATACCACTCTGCATATCGAGGTTGGCCTGCAGCATGGGCGGTGTGTAGACGCTGGCGGCGCTAGTACGGGCGCTCGTCAGAGCGGCGCGTGCCTTGGGAATGTTTCCGAGGGCGTGGTAAACGCGAGACTCGAGAAGCTGGACCTCAACGAGGCGGAGCTTATCGTCGAGACGCTTCAGTTCACGCAGGAGGCCGTTGATGAGGGTCAGAGAGTCGTAGTAGGCCAATTTGGTCATGTAGAGGGTGACGAGGCGGACCTCGAGGTCCTGGCGCTGGAAGGCGCGGCGCTCGGCCGTAGCCCATTCTATGCAGTCCTTTGTCACGGAGACTTCGATGTCGGTGCTGTTGGGGATGTCTCGGAAGAGGTCGAGAAGCTGGCGGACTGCAGACAAGGAAGAGGCGAGTCTTAGCTACATGCACAGGCTGAACCAGACGTTGCGATGGGGACTGGAAATTCTTACCCAGCTTGGCCGACTTGGCTTTTGCGAACGATGAAAAGACATTCCGACTGTCCTTCACCAAGCTGACGAGCTGCTGCGTCTTGCTGGGGGTGGGTTAGTCCATATTTGTCCGACGGGTCAAGGGCGGGGGTTAGAGAAAGACAAGACTAACTTTGCATCCCGGTAGAGCTGTCCCAGGCTCACCAGAGCAGTCTCGTACTCGCGTGTAGCAGAATCAGAACCAGCTCTCGGGGGCTTAGATGTGATTTCCTTGAAGGCAGCCTCAGCTCGCGCCGGATCCGTCTTTGCAAGCTTCTGGGCTTCCTGGACCCTCTCCGAGTCGCCGACCGCCATGGTGATCTGTGTGTGTGTGTGTGTGCGTGTATGACCCGGTATGTCTGGCGGAGGATTGTCTGTCGATGCGGCACTACCAATGGAGTAGATATGTCGACTTTAGAGCGGGGCTTGTTGGTTCCTTGGGTGGACGATGGTTGTGATGATGATGACAATAAAGACACACACAGGCGTCAGAGCTGCCCACGGCCAGCAGGTTGCAGCACAACGACGTACACACTTGGGGGAAGAGCGGGGCAAGTCTGCATCCTTGTGCCTTCCATTGGCCGCTTCGTCACAGCGCTGGTTGAGCTCTCTTGCTGTCGCTGGCACGGCATGTGGAGGGAAAAACATTGATCCAGCCGCTCCGTTGCCGGCCCACGACCTTCTATGAGCCTCTGTAAGCCTCTGTATCCATTACGAACAACAGCGCCTGCTAGCCCCTGTCCGTGCTCAAGCATACTAGCCCACGACCGTTTATATGTGGTAATAGCACCCACCTGAAATTACTCCGCGATTCACCCGGAAGCTGCTCAGCTCTCGGCTCTTTGCTAGGCTCCTTTGCGCCCCGAAATTTCAGAACCGTCTCTCCATCAACCTCACTGTCCTCACACGAGAAGCGCGTGACACCATTTCTCCCCTTTAATACCTTCCCTCAACCTCCTTCCATACTCCTTAATCCTCCGCCATCACACCAATCCGACACAATGTTCCGTCAAGCTGTCTCATCCTCCTCGCGGGCCCTGCGCTCCACCGCCCCTAGGCTGTCGGCCGCCCAGCCCATGCTGCTCCGTCCCCAGCAGCTTCGCACAGCCGCTCCCGTCTACTCGTTACGGTCTACCGCTCGCTGGTACAGCGAGGCCAAGGACGAGTCCAAGAAGACCGACGAGGCCGGCAAGGACGGCGCTGCTGAGGCCGCCGACCCGACGGCCGAGCTCAAGAAGGCCCTCGAGGTCAAGGACGCCGAGGCTAAGGAGTGGAAGGACAAGTGCCTGCGCACCGTGGCCGACTTCCGCAACCTCCAGGACCGCACCCAGCGTGAGGTCAAGGCCGCTCGTGACTTTGCCATCCAGAAGTTCGCCAAGGATCTCATCGACAGCGTCGACAACCTTGACCGCGCCATGTCCACCGTCCCCGCCGAGAAGCTCAAGGAGGGCGTCAACGCCGACCTGGCCGCCTTCCACGAAGGTGTTGTCATGACTGAGACCGTCCTCATGCAGACCCTCGAGAAGCACGGCCTTCAGCGCGTGAACCCGGAGGGTGAGCGCTTCAACCCCAACGAGCACGAGGCCACCTTCATGGCCCCCCAGGCCGACAAAGAAGACGGCTCCGTCTTCCACGTCCAGCAGAAGGGCTACAAGCTCAACGGCCGCGTCCTCCGTGCCGCCCAGGTCGGCGTTGTCAAGAACAAATAAGCGCATACAACTCCCACGACCACTTTTTGTCTACCCACATCCAGGGGTAGCCCCCCCCTTTTCCATCTCCCTGTCCACATTGACAACAGGAGAGAGTGGAATAACAAAACTGCATATTGAGGGAGCAAGTGTTGGATAAGAGAAAGAAAAGCGATGCGTATCGCATGTACTACTATGTGGGAATATTTGGTTTCCTTTGTGGCGTTGGTTAGCTGTTGTACAAGGCTCCCCTCATGAAAAAAGAAAAGCCCTGACTGACGGTGTATTGTATTGGCATGGGGTGTTTGTATACGAATGAGGAACGAGGAGGATACACCCAACATCTAATAGAAATGTCGAGATGTGCACATGTTTGGAAGCATGTGTCGCAGTGTTGTATGATAGATTAGCAGTTGGACACCTCATTATACACATGCACGCTCCAGGCGAGCATCATCTATGATGATTTGAATCTCTTGCGAGCTACATGCAACTTAATGTGAATGCATGTAAATTCCCAAAAGGATGTAATTATATCTAAACAATATAGCAAACATGACTATACCTCCTGTTCGTCTGTATCTTTGGTTTTACAAAACAGCTCCTTATTTCTTAGCCTTGGGCTTGGCCTTCGCCTTCTTGGGCGCGCCACCGTCCCCGTCGTCATTGGCAGCCTTGGCCCCCTTCTTGGCCGGCTTCTTCTTGGGTTGCTTGATGTACTTGTCCTTCTTGAAGTCGATCTCGTCATCGTCAACCTCGGGAGCCTCGACTGCCTCGCCGTCGTCCTCCTCCTCGATGGCCTCTTCCAGGTCAGGTGCCTCCTTAGCCTGCTTCTTTGGTGCCAGGACGTTGCTGGCCTTCATGAATGGCACGGGGTGGTTCATCGAGTTGTATCTGGGGAGCGGTCAGCGATAGGAGGATTAAGGAGGCGGGAATACATAGAGACAATGAAATGAGAAGGGAAGGGAGAACGCACGTCCTTGTAAAGGCAGCCTTGGCCTTCGAGTCAATCGACACCCTCTCCTCATTCATGTAGCCGACTCCAAGTTCCTGGATGGCGTCAAAGTCCTCGCGAGTGAGGTAGTAGCTGTCCATGAGCTCAATAACGTCCTTGACCGCATCCGTACCCTGACTCTGCATCCGGTTGACCAGCTGGTCCCAGAGCACGGGCATATACTCCTGGCGGATCTCGTTGTGGTCACCTGATGACCTGAGGCGCATGTGCGAGTGAATCTCGCGAGTGTATCGCCCGAGCTTGCCCGTCTTGCTAAAATTGCCGAGCCACGAGGTAAAGTTAGATCCCATCAGCTGGCCGGAGACCAAGCTCGCGGGCCGGACCGTGCTGAAGACGGCATGCGTTGGCATAAGTGACCATTGCTGCTGCGGCCCATGGATCATGCGGTCCACGAGGTCGCCGTCACTGATACTCTGTGCGGCATCGTCAAACAGCTCTAGCGCCTTGAGCTTCTGTTCCCGGGCTGTGTAGCCCTTGCCATTGAGGAGCATCGGCTTGGTCCGCAGGTAGTTCTCCTGGATCATTAGGAAACTAAACTCATGATCGTTGAAATACAGCTCGATCTTGTCGTTGAGCGTCGAGTTACTCGACGGTGCAAACAGACCGCCGCCCAGCATCTTCTGGCAAATATCCCAAGGCTTGAGGACGACGTGCTTCTCCCATGCCTTGGTCATGGCCTTGGTCTTGTCAAAGTCCATGCTCTTCTGGTCCAGCTTGGCCGTGGCGATCATGTTGATGATCTGCCGAATATCTTTGTTGCTGCCCTCAATCAGTGCGTCAATGACCGGCACAGGCAACTTCAGACCCTCGCGCAAGCAGATAGTCATGATGCGCGACCTGACCTGATCCACCGTGGGCCGGTTAAAACGGACGTCGAAAGCAACATGGTCGAAGGGCTTCATCTTGGGCAACTTGCGTTCGTTGCAGATGAGAATCAGGGGTACCTCGGTCTTCCTGCAAAACTTGGCCAGTGCACCAACGCCACCACGGTCGCCACCCGACATTCCGTCAACCTCATCCATGATGAGAACAATCTTCTTCTTGCCGGTATCCACGTTCTTTCCATCGCCGGCGAAGAAGCCGAGCAGCGAGGTGTTGTTCATGACATCGCTGACGCCGGCCTCGACCAGCCTTTTGCTCCTCGTGTCACTTGCGTTACTCTCGAGGACATCGTAACCCTCGAGCTTAGCAGCCAGGTGGGCAGCTGTAGTCTTGCCAATACCCGGAGGACCTGAGAGGATAACGGCACGCTCGCCGCCCAAGCCATCGGCTCCTCGTCGCTGGAAGTTGTACTTCTTCGACTTAGCCCAGTTGCGAAGCCAGCTCTGGATCTTCTCCACCTGAGCCTTGTTTCCACATATATGGCTAAGTTGAGTAGGGGCGTACTTGGACGTCAGAAGCTGGGCTGTCGGGGCTGTGGGAGGCGGTGCAGGCCTGGAGGAGTCTCCGCGGGCAGCCGCTGCCTTGGCCGCCTTGACCTCTTCCAGCCTCTTTGCCTTTTCCTGTGCCTCCATCTCAGCGGCCTCTTTTACAATTCTCTCCTCTTCGGCCTTCTTCTTCTCTTGTGCCTTCTGAGCCCCCTTCCCGGATCCGCCGAATGCCGGGAGCTTGCGGACGAGATCAAATAGGCCGTGCTCGTCGATAGTCTTGATACCCAGGGACTTGATCTTGGACAGCTTGCTGGGACCAGCATCCTCGCCGAGAACAACGAAGCTGGTCTTACTGCTGGGCTGGCCAGTAACCTTGCCACCGAATCGCTTGACCAAGGCTTGCGCCTCATCACGGCCAACAGTCTGTAGAAGACCAGTAAATACGAAGGTCAGCCCAGTAAGACACTCCTCGGCACCCTCGGGCAGGTCGGACGTGGGGTTTGCAGGTGCCGCTGCTGCGTGACCTCCACCAGTCGCCTTTCGCCAGTCAAACTTGGCGTTAGGGTCCTTGGGGGGAGGTGTCGGAGGCCGGACGGTGGTCACACTGTCAAGAATGTTCTGGTAGTCGGAGTCTTCGTTTTCGGCAGGTTTATGTGCCCTCGGGGCACGAGGCTTGCTGGCTGCCTTTTTCTTGGGAGCGGGCTCGTCTGAGTCCGAACCCAGTTCGGGAGTCTTGCGCTTCTTGGCCGTCGATGCAGATCTTGAAAGCTTCGCATCATCCTCCACAACCTTAGCGGCGGCCGAGCGTCCACGCGGCGCAGCACGCTTTGGCTTGACAGGTTCTTCCTCCTCAGACTCCTCCTCCTCATAGTCGTCATTTTTACCCTTGCCTCGTCCTTTGACATCAGCCGCAAAGATGTCGTCATCGTCATCGTCTGCGTCCTCCATGTAAACGTCATCGTCTTCGTCGTCGTGGTTCTTGTAGCTCGTCGTCGAACGTTTCTTGGCAGGCGTGTCGTTCTTAGGCGCCGCGGTAGACTGTTTCCCACGAGGACTTGCTCGCACGGGGACTTCGGTCTTGACACTGGTTTTGCTATCGCTCTTCTTGGCTGCTTCAGGCTTGACAGGTTTGCCATTTTTGGACGCAACAATGTGGTCGTCGGTCGATGTATCTAACCCTTTAGGCTTGGAATCTCTGTATACCAGTTGGGTTGTCAGACATGAAGTTGCAACGATACAAGCATCGCTCCTACTTACGCAGCTTTCCTCTTGGGTGCCGGCTCCGAGGAGGGCTTCTTGTCTCTGAAAAAATAATTAGTAGCTGCTCGTGCCGCAGAAGGCTGTAAGTTCTTTTCCTAGTCGACGTACTGGGTAGCCTCATCATCGTCGTCGCTGTCCTCGACAACGTTGCGGGTTTCTGATCGAAGATTAGCACATGGTTCCCTACAACAGACAAAAGGCCCTGGAACCTGGGTCATACTCGAACGCTTGTTCTTGGCTGTACCGTCAGCCGGCTTCGCAGCAGGTTTGGATGGGGCGGCGGTAGCACCACCCTTTGGCGTGAAGAAGGATCGAATGTCGGGCATGGTGTATGGCGTCAATCTTGCGAGGAGGGATCAAGGATTATAGGCCGATAGGAAGGAAAAGGCGAGATGAGCGTTTTCAGGTCATTGGGAAGTATTATAAGCTCATGTGGGCAATTTTCCGGTGGAGGGACCAGCTAGGCAGCCGAGGGTTGGCAGTTGAGAAAGTGACGTTTTCTACTAACTCGAACGTGCCTTTGCTACGAATTGGCCGACGCGAAGTTGACGCGGGCGGCGTGACCCTTGGCGCCTGCCTACTGGTGGCCGTTAATAGGCAGCCAGGTACGTACCTGCCCGGGCCGGTCGTGCTCACATCGGACTAACTGTGAGCCGGAATCTCAACGATCGAAAGATCATCCCTTTTCCCCTTTCCCAGAGTGATGGGGAGAAAGAAGTAGTTTTGATATTCAACCTGAAGTCACTGAAAGATACTGGAAGATACTGCAAGTCTTGGGGTGACCGACATGTGGTTGCTCCTTGACTACTATGTTGAAAGCATGGCCATATTATTGACCATACAGGCGGCAACCTTGTTCCAGGATGCGCCGACCATCAATGCGATATACCAACAGTTGGTGATTTAGCAATGAAAAATTCCCAAAAATTATGTCGCAAGAGTAACTATATACAGTTTCGTAAAGAGTACTCGAAATTGTTTAATTGGGCAACGAAGGGGATGGAGGTCGAAGCCTGGGGTCGAGACATCCGTGGCGCGAGACAAAGAACATGACTCCGGAACAATGGATAATCCGCCCCTGATTTCGAATTGGCTACAGCGAGCTTTGAGCAGCGGATTTTCCTCAACGACAAAAAGCCTGGAGTCTGTCCACCAGCCCTCGCGCAGCATAACCCCCCGACAGACGGAAAAGATGAAGACGACCACGAGCGTGCCGTCGGCCCTGGCCAGCGCCTTCCGAGGGCTGAGCCTGGGCGCCGCATCGTCGACGACCTCGTCCCTACGACAGCTGCGAGCTCCCGTGCAACAGCAGCGCCTGACGATCCGCAGCCTGGACGCCGCCCGAGCCTTCTCGACGACGATGCCCGCCATGGGCACGTGGCTTGAGCCTTCTATCGACCGCAGGAAGAAGATGGCCAAGGGGCGGCCGCGCGTGGCGACTGGCGGCTCGACAAAGGGGACGACAGTCATGTGGGGCGACTACGGTCTGCGCATGGTCGACCACCACCGACGGCTCAGCGCAAAGTCGCTCAAGATGGCCGAGGACACGATCAAGAACCGGCTGCGTGGCGAGAAGTACCGTCTGTACAAGCGCAAGAACTGCGATATTGGCGTCTATGTCAGCGGTAACGAGGTAGGTCCTTTCCCCGACAGTGTTGCTCTTCATCGCCAATGCCCCCCCCCC